>JAUCBJ010005203.1:0-20305 GCA_032718475.1 Nemertoderma westbladi
CTTCCTCGGCAACCTGTATTGGAAATATAGTGAGTTAAAAACAATTGAGAATAAAAGGGACATATAACATATAGAATGGGTGGCTGAATAAGTAATATATATTGAGAAGGGCCTCGTGTTGTTTTGGGCGGCGGTCACCGAAGGAGGCAGGTCGCTCTCCTCGGGTCCAACTCTGTCTCCATGGAGGTCGTCGTTCGTGCTGTGCTGTGTCTGCATATTGCCGGACTTGGGAAATGTAAGGAAAAGAAAGAAACTTTCCGAGACATTTTTCCGAAAATTTCCTATTTTATTAATAATGTACAGTATTATAAAATTTACCTTTAATAGGAAATATTTACAGCGCCAGACCCAGTACACTGTTGGTGTAATTTATCCAGCAGTTCAATTACGCGTAGCCCAAGTTCACATGCACACAGCATGGATATATATATATATATGCTTACCAGTACCTACCACCATCTTTATTCATTGCTGTTTACCTACTGGTTAGTGGTTAGTACAATAGTACTTACCTTTACCGGTCTGTTGCACATTACCTGATTACCGCTGTACCGTGTACCGGTACTGCCGATGCTGCTGTGGTGTTATCTTATACCGTGATTGTTACATGTTACATGTTGTTACATATGATTATTACAGTATTACCTATCCTATCTGATATCAGTTGTTGTTCCATGCCTTAGATATAGACCGCGTTATCACTGCTGTGTCCAGCCAGTGTCACCAATGTGTTTCATTATCTACTGCCCCCCGACGTGTTATTGCCCAGTCAACAGGTGAACCTCCTGCCACCTTAGGAATTTCATTTGCTGCAGATGTTGTTCGTCATCACTCACAATACATCCTTCTCTTACGTGATTGTACTTCTAGTTTTACAGGCACTTGCATTATTCCAGATGAACGCCATGAAACACTGCGTGATGCTCTTATAGTACTAGGACAGTAGGATCTGGATTATGTCCCCAACTGGCCCATGTGCCACTATCCGTATAGATCCTGCACAGGAGCTAATAAACCAACAGGTTGATGCCATCAATGATGCTGACGACAGCAGGCAATCATCCCAGGCATGGAGATCGATCAACTTGCTTGCTGGTCGAAAAAGCCAACCAACCAGAAAGGTTAAGGCTGAATCACCAACCGATCGCCTCAATGGTTGGAAGGCCCACTTTGAAAAGCTCCTCAATAATGACAGGGTATTGCCTGATAACTTTATAGAAGTAAAAGTGTCTGAGTCTGTACTCCCAGATATTCCCATTGGTGAGATCTCCTTTGAAGAAGTGAAGGCTGCTGCAAAGAGCATTAAGACCAATCGTGCCAGTGGAGTAGATGGTGTTCCCCCGAGGTCTTTAAAATACCTGAGTGTTTAAAGCTCATCTATCCCATCATAGTAGACATGTACCGAACAACAAGAGTCCCACAAGAAATGAAAACAAATAAGTTGGTGCCAGTTCCCAAGAAGGGCAACCTAAGACTCTATGGTTCTTTTCGGGGAATCTCATTGATCTCGATTGCTGCAAAGCTATACAATAGAATTCTAATAAATCGCATCAGGGATCCCATTGAGAGACTACTCCGTGGAAATCAGAATGGGTTCCGTAAAGGTCGTGGGACCATGGAGCCCATTTTGGAACTTAGAAGGATAATTGAAGAGTTATCAAAAAAGAAAGACAGGCATCTGGCTGTTATCTTTGTTGACTTCTTCAAGGCCTTTGATTCAGTCTCTCACTCACGTATGTTCAGCATACTTTCATTATATGGGATTCCTGATGAAATTATTGCAGCAATCAGATCAGTATACGATGGTTCGACAACATTTGTGTCTACTGTTGACGGTGACACAGAACCATTTGAAGTGTTATGGGGCGTCCTCCAGGGAGACATACTTGCACCATTCTTGTTCATAATTGTTGTTGACTATGTTCTACGCATGTCCTTAGATCATCATAATGATGATGGGGTGATGGTCCTACTGGCTCCAGAAGTCGAGGAAATCCTGCCAAGTACCTAACTGATCTAGACTTTGCTGATGACTTAGGAGTACTCTCAGAATCACTAGAGGGAGCCCAACGGCTCCTCAGCTCATTAGAACATGCTGCTTCTAGTGTTAGTCTTTTTATTAACTCCAGAAAGACCAAAATTTTGACAGTTAACTTTGAAAGTCCTCAGCAAGTCTCTGATCGGAAGAGCATAAGCTCAAAAGATGGTATGCTTGAGCATGTGGATGACTTCTGTTACCTGGGATCATGGATCCGGAAGTCAGGTGAGGACCTTCGAATATGTAAGGGAAAGGCATGGGCAGCCTTGAATAGACTTTCCAGGATTTGGAAGTCTCCGAGAATTAATCATGGCACATTCACAAGAATGCTACGCTGGGTTCATTGTCAAGTACAATGCACACATCTCCAACCAGACACTATATAACATTGGAGGTGTCTCATTGGTTCCCCCAAGCTTGACACTAGAACAAAATCGTCTCCGCTTTGCAGGACATTGCTTTCGCCGTGAGGACCAGCCAGTGCATAATCTTGTACTTTGGCAGCCTCATGGAATGAATAAGCATGGTGGACAGCCCATGGTGAAGTCTTTTTATTGGAATTTTATATATAAGGAAGAATTTGTATTTTTTAAATTATCCTTATTAAGTTATCCTTATTAAGTGTTTTTTATAGCTCTTATTTCTGTCAGATAACCTGTACAGATTCTAATTCGTTTATTGTTTTGGTTAGATTCAGCCATTCTGGAACCAGGATTTTTAGGGAAGACCTGGAATTCTTCACACGGGAGCAAACTGCAAAGTGAAATATAACAGCAGAGGTCGCAACCCATCAGAGTTTAAATTTCATTGTAAAATTTGTTAATACCACAAAAAAAACCAAAAGTTCGCAAACAACTCAAACCATTGGAAAAAAAATCACACATTATACATTGGACCAAAGTCACTCACTCACAACAGTTGTACAGATTTGTGAGACAAGGCGGGAGTCCAGATTGGGTAAGTTAACATTCACTTACTCGGTAATCTGAGTTTCCAGATCCAGAAATCTGGATTCCAGAGAATTGGTTGCTTTGTCCTCATACTCGGCGTCCCATTGGTCAATATTCTCGGGAATATCAACATCAGGAAATAGTTTCGGAACACGGAGTACTGGTCATGTAAAGCCCGTCTTTGGGCTTCCTCGGCAACCTGTGTTGGAAATATAGCGAGTTAAAATCAATTGAGAATAAAGGGGACATATAATATATAGAATGGGTGGCTGAATAAATAATATATATTGAGAAGGGCCTCGTGTTGTTTTGGGCGGCGGTCACCGAAGGAGGCAGGTCGCTCTCCTCTAGTCCAACACTGTCTCCAGGGAGGTCGTCGTTCGTGCTGTGCGGTGTCTGCATATTGAAGGACTTGGGAAATGTAAAGAAAAGAAAGAAACTTTACGAGACATTTTTCCTTAAATTTCCTATTTTATTAATAATGTATTATTAACAACGAATTGATGGTTGCTACACAAGACTACTAAGGGCAGCCCTAAAAATCAGCTGGAGACAACACATGACAAACGCCGAGCTTTATGGTACAATACCACCTGTATCAACCACCCTCCGTGAACGCAGATTAAGATTCAGTGGGCACTGCTGGCGAAGTAAAGACGAGGTCATACCAGATCTACTTTTCTGGCAACCAACTCATGGAAAGCGTAGTTGTGGACGACCGGCCATAACATACATAGATCAACTTGAAAGGGATACTGAACTTAGGAGAAACGAAATTGCGACAACTATGGAGAATCGGGAAGCCTGGAAGGATCTCATTTCCACTGTCCGAGTTCGCTCGACCTAGTAGTAGTAGTAGTAGTATTAATAATGTACAGTATTATAAAATTTACTTTTAATAGTATCTGTAATAGTCTAATCTTATAATACTATATTATCTGTGTATGTTTTGTAAATGAAATGGCCGATGATTTCAGTAAACTTCATAGCGACGTCACGACATTATTCCGTTCAATAAAGCAAAAGAAAAGTGTCTCCAATGACGATGAGAAGCGGATCTCCGATTTGTTGATGGCCATGAACCCCATCTACACCGCCACATTAACTGACATAGCAGAGGCTAGGAAAATCGCTGTCGACGCGCAACAGGAAGCCATATTGAGTAAAAATAAACTCATCGATGTTCTACAAAGCAATGCTACCGGTACGGTACATCAATCGTAGGCGGGTACGCAGCCGCTAGTGAACCCCCACACCGCTAATTCCCAAGTTCCTCGTACAACCGCAACAACATTTCCACTGGTTTTGGGTCATAAAACAGGTGGCCCTCTTCGCGCTGCCAAGCCACACCCCAACCCTAACGCCGGGCGTTCTCATGTCCACATCGGCCGGCTGGACTTATTGACAACCCGCAACGATATAGCGGATTACCTAAGACGAGAAGGCGTTAGTTTTCAGGATGTTATTCAGCTACCTCTGAAAGACGGAAATTCACCATTCCAGAGTTTCCATATCATATGCGAACACGAACAACGAGACAACATTATGGACCCCTTATTATGGGAAGAAGGGATTAGCATCCGGCTGTCTGATAAGGATCGGGCGGATCTCGGGCTCCGTCCACGAGCGACCCGCGCAGCCAACTCGGACAGTCAGGTCCCTGCAGACAATACTCAACGTACCATACAATAAACATAAACAATACAGCCTAGGTCAGGAGCGTTGATGTACAAGTATCGGTTTCATTTGTGGAATGTAGAAGGATACCGTTACCTCGCTACCAATCTTACTGATATCCAACTCTACGGCAACTGTGATGTCGTACTATTTACAGAAACAATGTTTACCGATGAGACCCTAAACCCAAACTCGTACTACCCATATATTCAGCCCGCAACTAAACCGAGTAGGGGTCGGCCGGTAGGAGGTCTCATGATTCTCTGCAGGCCTTGGCTAACCCCAAGTTTAATAAAACAGTCTGATCATTATATCGTAATAAAATCATCCTGTGCGTATTTTGCAGTATTCTATTTCCACCCTGATGTCCCATTAGCAGAAATATTACTGATAATATTCGAGGCACTCTCCTACACGAACCCCAACATTCCTATTATAATAGGAGGGGACTTTAACTGTCGGCTCGACTTTGGATCACGCGGAACTGAACTCACCACTGACCTCGCCAACATTGGTTTTATTGGATTAAACTCTCCAACGATTCCCACATATATTTCGCCCCAAGGACAGAGCGTGATCACGCGGAACTGAACTCACCACTGACCTCGCCAACATTGGTTTTATTGGATTAAACTCTCCAACGATTCCCACATATATTTCGCCCCAAGGACAGAGCGTTATCGATTTGATGTTTGTAAAATTCCAGTGTCCAACACAGGCGCCACTGCCGCACTTAATAGTCGAGCAGAACCCTGCAAGGAAAAACCAACCAGTATCTGGTGCCTTCTCTTTGGCTTCCAGTTTACCGATCCCTCAGAACATGCCAGCACGTCTATCCCGTAAAATAAATCTACAAAATTTCATATCCCACCCTAACCATACAGGTATCTATCTACCAGCAGCTAGCAGTGAATAATATAGATAATGCCGCCGATCTTCTAACCGAGCTAATGGCGGACTCGACAATCCTGAAGAAATCGAAAATCTTTGGTAAACCTTGGTTTGATACAGAATGTCGCAGGTCAAAACAACGGTTAATCGCCGCCATGAATGTTCGAAATAACTCAACTGCCGAACAATCCAACTTCTGGTACCTCAGGAAAGAATACAAAGCTTTAACAAATCGAAAACGAAACAAATTCGAGGAGGACACACTTATGGATCTTGTTAGCCGCTCAGAAATTAAACCATGGCTATTACATAAAGAGTATAAACGCACAATGGCCCCTATCGACCCAGCCACATTGAATTCTCATTTCCAAGATCTGCTCGGAGTTTCTGGAGATGTTCCTCATGTTCCTACAATACAAACAACCTCGCTCAATGAACGGCTAGATACCGAATGGTACAACGACCCTATTACGGAGAACGAGATAGCCCATAGTATAAACATGTGCAATAACGGGAAAGCTAGCGGTATGGATGGTATCTTTTATGAACACCTCAAACTCACAATGCCATTTATACTTACATTGCTGTTGGTGTTGTATAATGCCTGTCTAAACTCCTGTTCTTCCTTTAATTTAATTTGTCTAAATATTGGCAGACTACCGCAACGCTGGAAGGAATGCATAATCCTTCTCCTATACAAAGGCAAAGGACTAATTACAAAACCAGATAACTACAGGGGAATTGCATTGTTATCTGTATTTATTAAAACTCTCACATCTATAATAAACACTCGTGTTCGATGGTACATAGCACACAAAATTCCGTCGGAACAATATGGTTTTATGCCTAATAAGTCTACGGCCGATGCCCTACGTATACTGTTAAACGACATTTACTCTGCTTTACAATCGGCAAATAAATCAGATCGAAAAATGTATGCAGCATTTGTAGATTTTCAGAAAGCCTTCGATAAAGTGAACCGTGCAATTCTTTTATCAAAGTTGTACAAATTTGGAATAAAGGGAAAATTATTCGATTTAATTAAAAATCTACTCCAAAACAATATTAGAATATTCGACGGTCTAAATCTCTCAGATATTATTGCGCAGTTCCGTGGAGTTTTACAGGGAGACTGTTTTTCCCCGCTATGTTTTATTGTATTTATATCCGACTTGGCATGGGCTTTCCGACAGACGGTATCTTTCCTAAAGTTGCTGTTTTACGCCGACGACCTCGTACTATACGCCCCAGACAGACAGACTATTCAAAATGGCTTGGACGTACTTCAATCATGGTGTCTCAAAAATGGAATGGACGTCAACTTAGTGAAAAATTTGTATAATTGTAAAATTTAGAAAGGCAGGACGTTTGGCCGCTGCAGACAAATTTATATATGGCGGCAACGACATAACAATATGTAATGAATACGACTACCTGGGTGTTACACTACAGACCTCGCTAAGTTTCACGAAACATATTACCTCAAAAAAGAAAAAATCGTATAGTATTACGGGCTCTCTTAACAACCTCAGGCTTTTATCTGTTGACACTGGATTAAAACTTTTCAGAATGAAAATTGCCCCTATGGCAGTATGGCTCTCTATGCCCTTCCTGTCTTCGCCCACTTCCTAACCCTAGCAAACCTGAAAGAACTGGACCGCATCAAATCAACTTACATTAAACGATTGCTCGGCCTTCATATCATGGCTTCATCGACTCTAGCTTTTCATCTCGTTGATGAACAATCTTTTATCGAAGACATAATTACGAAAACACCTCTGATATTTAACACCGAAGTTATTACGCAATACAATCATTACCGCCACAACCGTGAACTCAACTTTATCCAAGAAAATTACTCAAATGGCCCTGCTTTTGCTTCTTCTACCTGGAAACTATCTAAACAGCGCAATCGTCATGTATTAACAAGATTTACATCTCACGGTTTTCACCACAAAATTTGCCAAACAAACCGGCCTTTCCACTCACTTTCAACAGACTGTATCTGCCTCTATTGCCATGGCAACTGTTGTGATCGCTACCACACTTTGCACTGTGCATCTGCACCGACTCTGACCGAACTAGCCTCTCAATAAAACTCGGAACCTTTACTTTGCACTACGCTCCTTTAAAATTAAATTTAATATTCTGGTGGCGCTTTGTGTGTGTATTATCAATTATAATAGTTAATTCATAATTATTGTGCTCTAAACTATATTACCTTGATTAAAGGTGTAGTTAAACTAAAAAAGAAAAGGAAATATTTACAGAATAACTTCTTATCTATAACTATAAAAATCAAATTCTGTCTCTCTCTCTGTGTTCGAACTCCTCCAAAACGGGCAGAGGGATTGCGCTGGAACTTGGCATGTGTGTATAACCTTAACCAGCGGTCGTTATAGGCCACTTTTAGAAAAGTTTAATTCACATTCGGTACCGGTACTAAGTACCGGTACGTCAGTAGGCCTATACCGGTACCAGTAGGCCTATGCCGGTAGCGGGAAATACCGGGTAACATGCCTAGGGTATTGCCTGCTAGTTAATTGCATAAAATGTAATAATAAGATTTGAACTAAAATTGTGATTGTGACTTTGTGTTTTGGCATTTCATTGTTATATGTCATTGTGAAAATAAAAAGAAAGTTAAATATTTAGGCGCCACATTGGATAACTGCTTATCAGGAGAAAGTACAGTGAAAAATATTTTCTCGAAAGTTAACAGTAGGCTTAGGTTTCTATACAGAAATAAAAATAGTTTGAACACCGACTCCCGCAAGTTACTTTGCTCTTCTTTAATACAGTGTCACATGGACTATGCATGCTCTTCTTGGTATGAAGGCTTAACCAAACAGCTTAAATGTAAATTACAAGTACCTCAGAATAAAGTAGTACGATTTATTAAAGACTACAAACCTAGGCACCACCTAACTCCAGATGACTTTTCTGAATCTGGACTACTTAACTTAGATAGTAGAGTTAAGCAGATACGCCTTAACCATGTGCATAAAGTGTATAATGGTAAATGTCCCAATTACCTAAAACAAAAATTCAACAGAGTACGCGATACACACTCTTACAGTACCAGAGCTAGTGCTTCAAACTTCTACCTCCCGAATTGTAAATCCTTCGAATCTGATACTTTCTTTTTTAACGGCATTAAAAATTGGAACGCTCTGCCTAATGAAATTATAAACCTAGATAATCCACATTCTTTTAAATCTGCAGTTAAATCTCACCTCCATGTGCAATGTAAAAATAGGTACAATAGTCCTACAGTAAGTTATTAGTTTATTAATTATTTAATATTTATACTGTAATTACGTTTTATAATAAATTGTTCTGTACATTATATCTTTATCGTTGAGTCGGAATGATTCAAGTTCAGGCGATTCCTCGAGGGAAGTGGACAATCGGCTATTAATAAATATCTTAGTTGGAGACCAGTACCTTTCTGTACGTAAACCATGGCGATTCCATGCGTTACGGAAAGTTTCAAGAGAATTGTTTATCCTATCCTTATAGCAAGTATGGAGTACGAATAAGTCCACTGTGTTCGTTGGATCCAACAAACAGTTATCTTCCATCCAGTAAAACAACTCGTAGTACAAACTTCGGACAGACCTAAAGACATCTCGCCATAATCTCTCAATTCTCTGATTGTGGGTACTTTTACCCGCTATAAAGCTACCCCTGTTATATCCTCTATTAGCTATCATTAACGAAGCGACGTCACGGCTCTCCCCACCCTTATCCCCCCTGACACGAGATGGTAATCCATAATACTGCATAAGGCACTTTCGCGCTTCAGCATCAGTGGGTTTCACACATACATAGTATATATATATATATATATCGGTACAATGAACCATGCTGTTAACACCCCCCCCCCCCCCCCCCCCATTATTTTTTAACCCCCACCGCACCCCGTCGCTATTCCTGTTAGACCCCCATACACATCCAATATATTGTAGTATTACTATTCTCTTTATTGATCTGTAGACTTTATTAAAACCGTCTCTTTTATTAAAACAAAATTATCTTTATTAACAATAACAATAATTTATTTATTTATTAATTTTATTTTATTAATTTAAAAAACACTGATGATGAAACCCGATACTCTCCTGTACTGCTTCCTGAAACAACTTCAATACAGTTTCAGCACAATTATTCGTTGAAATATCGCCAAAGATATGTTATTAACCGTGAATAACCGTCAATGGCACCATGTACAACAAAACACCACCTCACTAGGCTGTGGTGGCCGTCTATATGCCACAGCGAATTTGCACCCCTAACATTATACTTACGGCGACTAACAAGGGCCCCCCAGCGGTAGGATGAAGAAACGGGATCGATTTCTCGTAGAATTGAGGAAACACGATTTAACCCTA
Source organism: Nemertoderma westbladi (assembly GCA_032718475.1). Lineage (NCBI taxonomy): Eukaryota > Metazoa > Xenacoelomorpha > Nemertodermatida > Nemertodermatidae > Nemertoderma > Nemertoderma westbladi. Next base: position 9,951 of record JAUCBJ010005203.1, read on the forward strand.
CATATATATTCTTCATCCGTAGTAAAGAATTCACCATCCGGCAACCAGCATGTGGAAATTCCCGGTGTATTTCTCTAATAGCGGCAAACAGTGTTCCATTTGTAACCACTCGTCCAACTCGTTGCAAACCGTATTGTCTTACACGTGTCATTATTGCGGACCTACTAACACCGAATATCTTCGAAATATCTTCGAAAAACTAATTACAGACAATATCTCCTGGTGCATTATTTCAACTTGATATGCCATATTTAAACTAGCCTCTGGCAAACTAATATAAAATTACGAAACGAAACGAAGGTAATAAAACGGCAGGGCAGTACAGTAATTCATTACCTACTGCAGCACCGCACCGGTGCGGTACAGTACAGCAGTACCCAAATCTAGGCCTATTGCGGGACATAATTCAAATATCCCGCCTATTCATGGTATCATAGCAACAACAACAGCTATTAATTACGACGGTCAATAATGTCAACATTAATAACGACGGTCGATCTGGTTCCAGTACTTAATTACGACGGTCAATAATGTCAACATTAATAACGACGGTCGATCTGGTTTCATTATTTAATTACGACGGTCGATAATGTCAACATTAATAGCGACGGTCGATCTGGTTCCAGTATTTAATTACGACGGTCGATAATGTCAACATTAATAACGACGGTCGATCTGGTTCCAGTATTTAATTACGACGGTCGATAATGTCAACATTAATAACGACGGTCGATCTGGTTCCATTATTTAATTACGACGGTCGATAATGTCAACATTAATAACGACGGTCGATCTGGTTCCAGTATTTAATTACGACGCACGATAATTATCAGCATTTAATTACGACGGTCGATAATTTACAGTATTTAATTACGACGGTCGATAATTTACAGTATTTAATTAGTGACGGTCGATGTTGGTAGCTTTATCGACCGTCATAAAATTATATCGAATTAAAATACCAAAAGTATGCCATAGTAACCAAGTAACATAAAGGACCCCCTTGGAAATAAGCTGCAAAGCTTTAGGGGTAATCCTATATGTTATGTTATGTTGGACAATACCTTTATACGGGTACATTGTTTGGTGTATTTGTTATTGTTTTTACATAATGTATAAATAAATCTATCTATCTATATATATTTTATATTGAACGCCATTTCGGAAATTAATACATTTTCAATTTTAACTCTTTTACAATTTTACCTACAATTTGGCCAGTTTATACACAATCATTCTAAAAACAAATAGGAAAACACAAGTAGAGTAAATAACACTAGAAAGAAGTTATTCCTTCTTAGTTGTGTTGAGGAGGTTTGTTGTATTGGCTCTTGTGGTCTTTACTACACGGGTGAAGTATACTTTTCCGGAAATTTCAGGAAATTGAAAAAACATATTTCCGGAAAAATCACTACTATGCCGGACAACCACCCATTTATTGATTACGTAATTAAATTAAGTAAAATAAAAAATCAACTTAAATCCATTTGTTATACTGGGAAAGAGAACATAAAATAATGGCGATACCTTAACGTCACCATCCTTCCGAGCTGCTTCTAGTTGATTCAATTGCTCCATCATCTTGATCTTCCAGTTCTTCTCCCGTAATTCATTGTTCTTTGACGCGCGTCGGCCCGGTCCGCGACTCGGTCGAGGTCGCGGAAGTCCTCCTCGGCGAGTTGGAGGCGGATGGCGTCGGGCATCTGGCGGAGGAACGCCTCCTCGAACAGCAGGCAGTGGTGGTCGTCACCGAGGCCATTCAAGTCCCGGGTCCCAGAGCCGCACGGCGCGGTCGTGGCGGGAGAGTCCGAATACCTTGAGGAGTTTGGCCTTGATCTGGGCGTACTGGTTGACAGTAAGGGCGTCCTGGATCAGCTGGAGGAGGCGGCTGGCGGTGTCTTGGTCGAGGGCCCCTACCAGTAGTAGTACGTCGTGGCTTCGGCTGTGACGTCCCGGATGGCGAACTGTGCCTCGGCCTGTCTGCCTGTGCGAACCAGACCTCTGGCTGGTTAGTCCAGAAGACGGGCAGTTTCAGGGCAACGTCATTTTCCTCAGCCATGGCTGCATGGTGAAGGCGCTGGGGTGGGGTGCGAGATGCAGTTCGGCTCAACAAATCGCGCTGAGCAGTGAGGTCACCAATGTGCAATGTGGCAGTATGCAAAAGTCACTGTCTGACTAACTGGACTAACTATTTAAATATATTAATATTATATAGCACTGTCAGACTGTAGCAGAACTGCTGCCTAATACTCAAATGTATAGTGAATATCAACTTCTCTTACTCCTCCTATAGATAGATAGATTTATTTATACATTATGTAAAAACAATAACAAATACACCAAACAATGTACCGGTATAAAGGTATTGTCCAACATAACATATAGGATTACCCCTAAAGCTTTGCAGCTTATTTCCAAGGGGGTCCTTTATGTTACTTGGTTACAAATACAATATTACACTACGCTAACCTAAAACCCATATAAAACGTAATTACACTATGTACATGTACAACTTTACCGAGAGCGTGACAATGTCCGACTCAACGATAAAGATATAATGTACAGAACAATTTATTATAAAACGTAATTACAGTATAAATATTAAATAATTAATAAACTAATAACTTACTGTAGGACTATTGTACCTATTTTTACATTGCACATGGAGGTGAGATTTAACTGCAGATTTAAAAGAATGTGGATTATCTAGGTTTATAATTTCATTAGGCATAGCGTTCCAATTTTTAATGCCGTTAAAAAAGAAAGTATCAGATTCGAAGGATTTACAATTCGGGAGGTAGAAGTTTGAAGCACTAGCTCTGGTACTGTAAGAGTGTGTATCGCGTACTCTGTTGAATTTTTGTTTTAGGTAATTGGGACATTTACCATTATACACTTTATGCACATGGTTAAGGCGTATCTGCTTAACTCTACTATCTAAGTTAAGTAGTCCAGATTCAGAAAAGTCATCTGGAGTTAGGTGGTGCCTAGGTTTGTAGTCTTTAATAAATCGTACTACTTTATTCTGAGGTACTTGTAATTTACATTTAAGCTGTTTGGTTAAGCCTTCATACCAAGAAGAGCATGCATAGTCCATGTGACACTGTATTAAAGAAGAGCAAAGTAACTTGCGGGAGTCGGTGTTCAAACTATTTTTATTTCTGTATAGAAACCTAAGCCTACTGTTAACTTTCGAGAAAATATTTTTCACTGTACTTTCTCCTGATAAGCAGTTATCCAATGTGGCGCCTAAATATTTAACTTTCTTTTTATTTTCACAATGACATATAACAATGAAATGCCAAAACACAAAGTCACAATCACAATTTTAGTTCAAATCTTATTATTACATTTTATGCAATTAACTAGCAGGCAATACCCTAGGCATGTTACCCGGTATTTCCCGCTACCGGCATAGGCCTACTGGTACCGGTATAGGCCTACTGACGTACCGGTACTTAGTACCGGTACCGAATGTGAATTAAACTTTTCTAAAAGTGGCCTATAACGACCGCTGGTTAAGGTTATACACACATGCCAAGTTCCAGCGCAATCCCTCTGCCCGTTTTGGAGGAGTTCGAACACAGAGAGAGAGACAGAATTTGATTTTTATAGTTATAGATAAGAAGTTATTCTGTAAATATTTCCTTTTCTTTTTTAGTTTAACTACACCTTTAATCAAGGTAATATAGTTTAGAGCACAATAATTATGAATTAACTATTATAATTGATAATACACACACAAACCGCCACCAGAATATTAAATTTAATTTTAAAGGAGCGTAGTGCAAAGTAAAGGTTCCGAGTTTTATTGAGAGGCTAGTTCGGTCAGAGTCGGTGCAGATGCACAGTGCAAAGTGTGGTAGCGATCACAACAGTTGCCATGGCAATAGAGGCAGATACAGTCTGTTGAAAGTGAGTGGAAAGGCCGGTTTGTTTGGCAAATTTTGTGGTGAAAACCGTGAGATGTAAATCTTGTTAATACATGACGATTGCGCTGTTTAGATAGTTTCCAGGTAGAAGAAGCAAAAGCAGGGCCATTTGAGTAATTTTCTTGGATAAAGTTGAGTTCACGGTTGTGGCGGTAATGATTGTATTGCGTAATAACTTCGGTGTTAAATATCAGAGGTGTTTTCGTAATTATGTCTTCGATAAAAGATTGTTCATCAACGAGATGAAAAGCTAGAGTCGATGAAGCCATGATATGAAGGCCGAGCAATCGTTTAATGTAAGTTGATTTGATGCGGTCCAGTTCTTTCAGGTTTGCTAGGGTTAGGAAGTGGGCGAAGACAGGAAGGGCATAGAGAGCCATACTGCCATAGGGGCAATTTTCATTCTGAAAAGTTTTAATCCAGTGTCAACAGATAAAAGCCTGAGGTTGTTAAGAGAGCCCGTAATACTATACGATTTTTTCTTTTTTGAGGTAATATGTTTCGTGAAACTTAGCGAGGTCTGTAGTGTAACACCCAGGTAGTCGTATTCATTACATATTGTTATGTCGTTGCCGCCATATATAAATTTGTCTGCAGCGGCCAAACGTCCTGCCTTTCTAAATTTTACAATTATACAAATTTTTCACTAAGTTGACGTCCATTCCATTTTTGAGACACCATGATTGAAGTACGTCCAAGCCATTTTGAATAGTCTGTCTGTCTGGGGCGTATAGTACGAGGTCGTCGGCGTAAAACAGGAACTTTAGGAAAGATACCGTCTGTCGGAAAGCCCATGCCAAGTCGGATATAAATACAATAAAACATAGCGGGGAAAAACAGTCTCCCTGTAAAACTCCACGGAACTGCGCAATAATATCTGAGAGATTTAGACCGTCGAATATTCTAATATTGTTTTGGAGTAGATTTTTAATTAAATCGAATAATTTTCCCTTTATTCCAAATTTGTACAACTTTGATAAAAGAATTGCACGGTTCACTTTATCGAAGGCTTTCTGAAAATCTACAAATGCTGCATACATTTTTCGATCTGATTTATTTGCCGATTGTAAAGCAGAGTAAATGTCGTTTAACAGTATACGTAGGGCATCGGCCATAGACTTATTAGGCATAAAACCATATTGTTCCGACGGAATTTTGTGTGCTATGTACCATCGAACACGAGTGTTTATTATAGATGTGAGAGTTTTAATAAATACAGATAACAATGCAATTCCCCTGTAGTTATCTGGTTTTGTAATTAGTCCTTTGCCTTTGTATAGGAGAAGGATTATGCATTCCTTCCAGCGTTGCGGTAGTCTGCCAATATTTAGACAAATTAAATTAAAGGAAGAACAGGAGTTTAGACAGGCATTATACAACACCAACAGCAATGTAAGTATAAATGGCATTGTGAGTTTGAGGTGTTCATAAAAGATACCATCCATACCGCTAGCTTTCCCGTTATTGCACATGTTTATACTATGGGCTATCTCGTTCTCCGTAATAGGGTCGTTGTACCATTCGGTATCTAGCCGTTCATTGAGCGAGGTTGTTTGTATTGTAGGAACATGAGGAACATCTCCAGAAACTCCGAGCAGATCTTGGAAATGAGAATTCAATGTGGCTGAGTCGATAGGGGCCATTGTGCGTTTATACTCTTTATGTAATAGCCATGGTTTAATTTCTGAGCGGCTAACAAGATCCATAAGTGTGTCCTCCTCGAATTTGTTTCGTTTTCGATTTGTTAAAGCTTTGTATTCTTTCCTGAGGTACCAGAAGTTGGATTGTTCGGCAGTTGAGTTATTTCGAACATTCATGGCGGCGATTAACCGTTGTTTTGACCTGCGACATTCTGTATCAAACCAAGGTTTACCAAAGATTTTCGATTTCTTCAGGATTGTCGAGTCCGCCATTAGCTCGGTTAGAAGATCGGCGGCATTATCTATATTATTCACTGCTAGCTGCTGGTAGATAGATACCTGTATGGTTAGGGTGGGATATGAAATTTTGTAGATTTATTTTACGGGATAGACGTGCTGGCATGTTCTGAGGGATCGGTAAACTGGAAGCCAAAGAGAAGGCACCAGATACTGGTTGGTTTTTCCTTGCAGGGTTCTGCTCGACTATTAAGTGCGGCAGTGGCGCCTGTGTTGGACACTGGAATTTTACAAACATCAAATCGATAATGCTCTGTCCTTGGGGCGAAATATATGTGGGAATCGTTGGAGAGTTTAATCCAATAAAACCAATGTTGGCGAGGTCAGTGGTGAGTTCAGTTCCGCGTGATCACGCTCTGTCCTTGGGGCGAAATATATGTGGGAATCGTTGGAGAGTTTAATCCAATAAAACCAATGTTGGCGAGGTCAGTGGTGAGTTCAGTTCCGCGTGATCCAAAGTCGAGCCGACAGTTAAAGTCCCCTCCTATTATAATAGGAATGTTGGGGTTCGTGTAGGAGAGTGCCTCGAATATTATCAGTAATATTTCTGCTAATGGGACATCAGGGTGGAAATAGAATACTGCAAAATACGCACAGGATGATTTTATTACGATATAATGATCAGACTGTTTTATTAAACTTGGGGTTAGCCAAGGCCTGCAGAGAATCATGAGACCTCCTACCGGCCGACCCCTACTCGGTTTAGTTGCGGGCTGAATATATGGGTAGTACGAGTTTGGGTTTAGGGTCTCATCGGTAAACATTGTTTCTGTAAATAGTACGACATCACAGTTGCCGTAGAGTTGGATATCAGTAAGATTGGTAGCGAGGTAACGGTATCCTTCTACATTCCACAAATGAAACCGATACTTGTACATCAACGCTCCTGACCTAGGCTGTATTGTTTATGTTTATTGTATGGTACGTTGAGTATTGTCTGCAGGGACCTGACTGTCCGAGTTGGCTGCGCGGGTCGCTCGTGGACGGAGCCCGAGATCCGCCCGATCCTTATCAGACAGCCGGATGCTAATCCCTTCTTCCCATAATAAGGGGTCCATAATGTTGTCTCGTTGTTCGTGTTCGCATATGATATGGAAACTCTGGAATGGTGAATTTCCGTCTTTCAGAGGTAGCTGAATAACATCCTGAAAACTAACGCCTTCTCGTCTTAGGTAATCCGCTATATCGTTGCGGGTTGTCAATAAGTCCAGCCGGCCGATGTGGACATGAGAACGCCCGGCGTTAGGGTTGGGGTGTGGCTTGGCAGCGCGAAGAGGGCCACCTGTTTTATGACCCAAAACCAGTGGAAATGTTGTTGCGGTTGTACGAGGAACTTGGGAATTAGCGGTGTGGGGGTTCACTAGCGGCTGCGTACCCGCCTACGATTGATGTACCGTACCGGTAGCATTGCTTTGTAGAACATCGATGAGTTTATTTTTACTCAATATGGCTTCCTGTTGCGCGTCGACAGCGATTTTCCTAGCCTCTGCTATGTCAGTTAATGTGGCGGTGTAGATGGAGTTCATGGCCATCAACAAATCGGAGATCCGCTTCTCATCGTCATTGGAGACACTTTTCTTTTGCTTTATTGAACGGAATAATGTCGTGACGTCGCTATGAAGTTTACTGAAATCATCGGCCATTTCATTTACAAAACATACACAGATAATATAGTATTATAAGATTAGACTATTACAGATACTATTAAAAGTAAATTTTATAATACTGTACATTATTAATACTACTACTACTACTACTAGGTCGAGCGAACTCGGACAGTGGAAATGAGATCCTTCCAGGCTTCCCGATTCTCCATAGTTGTCGCAATTTCGTTTCTCCTAAGTTCAGTATCCCTTTCAAGTTGATCTATGTATGTTATGGCCGGTCGTCCACAACTACGCTTTCCATGAGTTGGTTGCCAGAAAAGTAGATCTGGTATGACCTCGTCTTTACTTCGCCAGCAGTGCCCACTGAATCTTAATCTGCGTTCACGGAGGGTGGTTGATACAGGTGGTATTGTACCATAAAGCTCGGCGTTTGTCATGTGTTGTCTCCAGCTGATTTTTAGGGCTGCCCTTAGTAGTCTTGTGTAGCAACCATCAATTCGTTGTTAATAATACATTATTAATAAAATAGGAAATTTAAGGAAAAATGTCTCGTAAAGTTTCTTTCTTTTCTTTACATTTCCCAAGTCCTTCAATATGCAGACACCGCACAGCACGAACGACGACCTCCCTGGAGACAGTGTTGGACTAGAGGAGAGCGACCTGCCTCCTTCGGTGACCGCCGCCCAAAACAACACGAGGCCCTTCTCAATATATATTATTTATTCAGCCACCCATTCTATATATTATATGTCCCCTTTATTCTCAATTGATTTTAACTCGCTATATTTCCAACACAGGTTGCCGAGGAAGCCCAAAGACGGGCTTTACATGACCAGTACTCCGTGTTCCGAAACTATTTCCTGATGTTGATATTCCCGAGAATATTGACCAATGGGACGCCGAGTATGAGGACAAAGCAACCAATTCTCTGGAATCCAGATTTCTGGATCTGGAAACTCAGATTACCGAGTAAGTGAATGTTAACTTACCCAATCTGGACTCCCGCCTTGTCTCACAAATCTGTACAACTGTTGTGAGTGAGTGACTTTGGTCCAATGTATAATGTGTGATTTTTTTTCCAATGGTTTGAGTTGTTTGCGAACTTTTGGTTTTTTTTGTGGTATTAACAAATTTTACAATGAAATTTAAACTCTGATGGGTTGCGACCTCTGCTGTTATATTTCACTTTGCAGTTTGCTCCCGTGTGAAGAATTCCAGGTCTTCCCTAAAAATCCTGGTTCCAGAATGGCTGAATCTAACCAAAACAATAAACGAATTAGAATCTGTACAGGTTATCTGACAGAAATAAGAGCTATAAAAAACACTTAATAAGGATAACTTAATAAGGATAATTTAAAAAATACAAATTCTTCCTTATATATAAAATTCCAATAAAAAGACTTCACCATGGGCTGTCCACCATGCTTATTCATTCCATGAGGCTGCCAAAGTACAAGATTATGCACTGGCTGGTCCTCACGGCGAAAGCAATGTCCTGCAAAGCGGAGACGATTTTGTTCTAGTGTCAAGCTTGGGGGAACCAATGAGACACCTCCAATGTTATATAGTGTCTGGTTGGAGATGTGTGCATTGTACTTGACAATGAACCCAGCGTAGCATTCTTGTGAATGTGCCATGATTAATTCTCGGAGACTTCCAAATCCTGGAAAGTCTATTCAAGGCTGCCCATGCCTTTCCCTTACATATTCGAAGGTCCTCACCTGACTTCCGGATCCATGATCCCAGGTAACAGAAGTCATCCACATGCTCAAGCATACCATCTTTTGAGCTTATGCTCTTCCGATCAGAGACTTGCTGAGGACTTTCAAAGTTAACTGTCAAAATTTTGGTCTTTCTGGAGTTAATAAAAAGACTAACACTAGAAGCAGCATGTTCTAATGAGCTGAGGAGCCGTTGGGCTCCCTCTAGTGATTCTGAGAGTACTCCTAAGTCATCAGCAAAGTCTAGATCAGTTAGGTACTTGGCAGGATTTCCTCGACTTCTGGAGCCAGTAGGACCATCACCCCATCATCATTATGATGATCTAAGGACATGCGTAGAACATAGTCAACAACAATTATGAACAAGAATGGTGCAAGTATGTCTCCCTGGAGGACGCCCCATAACACTTCAAATGGTTCTGTGTCACCGTCAACAGTAGACACAAATGTTGTCGAACCATCGTATACTGATCTGATTGCTGCAATAATTTCATCAGGAATCCCATATAATGAAAGTATGCTGAACATACGTGAGTGAGAGACTGAATCAAAGGCCTTGAAGAAGTCAACAAAGATAACAGCCAGATGCCTGTCTTTCTTTTTTGATAACTCTTCAATTATCCTTCTAAGTTCCAAAATGGGCTCCATGGTCCCACGACCTTTACGGAACCCATTCTGATTTCCACGGAGTAGTCTCTCAATGGGATCCCTGATGCGATTTATTAGAATTCTATTGTATAGCTTTGCAGCAATCGAGATCAATGAGATTCCCCGAAAAGAACCATAGAGTCTTAGGTTGCCCTTCTTGGGAACTGGCACCAACTTATTTGTTTTCATTTCTTGTGGGACTCTTGTTGTTCGGTACATGTCTACTATGATGGGATAGATGAGCTTTAAACACTCAGGTATTTTAAAGACCTCGGGGGAACACCATCTACTCCACTGGCACGATTGGTCTTAATGCTCTTTGCAGCAGCCTTCACTTCTTCAAAGGAGATCTCACCAATGGGAATATCTGGGAGTACAGACTCAGACACTTTTACTTCTATAAAGTTATCAGGCAATACCCTGTCATTATTGAGGAGCTTTTCAAAGTGGGCCTTCCAACCATTGAGGCGATCGGTTGGTGATTCAGCCTTAACCTTTCTGGTTGGTTGG
>JAUCBJ010005204.1:0-42081 GCA_032718475.1 Nemertoderma westbladi
AAGATTATGCACTGGCTGGTCCTCACGGCGAAAGCAATGTCCTGCAAAGCGGGGGGGGGGGGGCGGGGCCGAATTTGATGCTAGTGTCAAGCTTGGGGGAGACCAATGAGACGCCTCCATTGTTGTATAGTGTCTGGTTGGAGATGTGTGCATTGTACTTGACGCAGTGAACCCGGCGCAGCATTCTTGTGAAGGTGCCATCCAGATGATTTGGTATCCTCTGCAGTTAGAGCCCAGCATGGACTCCCATAGAGGAGCACTGGATCCACTGCTGCTCAGAAATAATCGGACCTTGAGGTGCCGTTTTATTCTGTGGAACTGTGGGACTTCCAAATCCTGGATAGCCTATTCAAGGCTGCCCATGCCTTTCCACTTACGTATCCCAAGGTCCTCGCCGGACTTCCGGATCCATGATCCCAGGTAGCAGAAGTCGTCCACGTGCTCTAGCATAGCCATTCCTTGGAGCTTATGCTCAGATCCACGGTCAGAGACTTGCTTGAGGGCTGTCAAAGTTTCACTGTCATAATTTTGGTCTTCTTGGAGTTTACAAAAAGACCAACACTTAGAAGCAACCTCGTTCCAATGAGCAGTGAGGAGCCGTTGGGCTCCCTCTAGTGATTCTGACAGTACCCCTATAGTCATCAGCAAAGTCTAGATCAGTATAGGTCCTTGGCTGGATTTCCTCCACTTCTGGTGCCAGTAGGTGGAGTTACCATCACCCCATCTTTATTCATTTAAATGTAATTTTAATTTTATGGTCTAAGGACATGCGTAGAACATAGTCAACCACCATTATGAACAAGAATGGCGCAAGTGTGTCTCCTTGAAGATTTCCGCATAAGACTTCGAATGGATCGGTGTCACCTTCAACAGCAGACGCAAATGTGGTGGAACCATCGTACAGTGATCTGATTGCTGAAATAATTTCCTCAGGAATCCAATGTGCTACAAGTATGAATGTATGCTAAACATCCGTGGTCGGGAGACTGAGTTGAAGGCATCAAAGATAATAGACAGATGTCTGTCTTTCTTTGTTGATAACTCTTCGATTATCCTTCTAAGTGCCAGAATAGACTTCATGTCCCACGACCTTTACGGAACCCATCTCGGTTCTCACAGGATTCCTGATGCGATTTAATAAAATTATGTTGTATTACTTTGCAGCAATCGAGATTAACGAGTTTCCACGAAAATATTTAGGTTGCCCTTCTTTGGGGCAGGGACCAACTTATATATTTTCATTTCTTAAGGGACTATCTTTGTCCTATACATATCCAGAATAATGGGGTGAATGAGCTCTAAGCACTCAGGAATTTTACAGACCTCAGGGGGTACGCCATCTACTCCAATGGCACGATTGGTCTTCAAGTCCCTTACTGCAGTCTTAATTTCAGCAAATGAGATGTGGATATCTGTGAGCACAGAATCAGATACACGATGTACCTCAAAGTTATCAGGCAATACCCTGTTATGTTTGGAAGCTTTTCAAAGTAGGCCTTCCAACCATTATTGAGGAGTTCAGGAGATTCAGCATTAACCTTGGTGGTTGGTTGGCTTTTCCTCCCAGTGAGCACGTTTACTGATTGCTATGCCTGTGCTGATTGTCTGCTATCAGCATTGTTAATGTCATCAACCTAGGCCCTACTTATTGATAAGCTCATTTAGCATCCTTGTCTGTCCTCGTGTGCCCTAGTCGGCGGGACTCATTCTGCGCCTTAGTGAGGTCATTTTGGCACTTCCGAATTCTGTGATCAGTGTGGGAGGGGGTGAGGGGGGGGGGGCTATTTCATGTTTCGAGGGTTTACAGAAACTGTTTCTGCAGCTGCTAAATTAACTGCTTCTGTGAAGGCAGTATAGCCCACGCAGTGATTGTTCAGCTGTTGTTCCACTGTACTGTGCAGATGGATCTCACAACTGTGCTGTTGCAACAAAGAGGACCAATCATTCCTTGGACACAATAATAAGTAATAGCTGGATAAGGGTCGAAGTGCAAATACACTTCAGTCTTGTACAGAATAGAACTCCTGTATTTCCTACGAAACATCTCTTCGAAACTTAATTTCATATGGTCTATCTGGGACTTGTGACCACTTGGTCCAGTATGAGATGTAGATGACTCCCAAGATGAGTGATGTAGACTTGCATTAAAGTCCCCCAGGCAAATTAAGAATGCATGCTGATCCACTTCATCAGTAGCTGCATGTAGATTGCGGTAGAAATTTTCGACTTCATCTTTCTTTGCTCCACATACTATGCGTGTCTCTTCGCAAACCACATTCGGGTAAGTTTTCCTTTAACCCTATTACCACTGGGGGGGGGGGGGGGGGGGGGGGGGGCGAATCGGCCCCTTCCTAGTTTTTAATTGCTGTATCTATGCAACCACATTATGTACCAGCCCAATTTTTTACGAGAATTAGTCAAATTTAATGGCGCATCTTTTGCAAAAAACGGCGTTGCAATTAGATTTCAACTTTTCGATGTGGGTGCCACCTCAAAATTTGGTCCCCAGCAGAAATCTTTTTGAAATTTTCGAATTTTACAAGGTCATTTGTGAGTTAGTAATTCTTTATGTTGGGGCTTTTTTTATTGATTCTGATTCGTATGGAGCACTCTACTACTCTATATAAGTATGTAAGGGAAGTGGTACGTCATTTTTGGTGCACTAAAATTAGGGCGTGGCACTTCAAATTTTCAAAATTGCAATATTCGTTAAATACTCCGAAGTTTTGATTTCAACGCATTTTTATGGGTTTTCTGGCCCGCTTAATCGATTGAAAGTAATATAGAAGACTCAATTCTTAGTGGTACATCATTTTTGGTGCACCAAAATTAGGGCGTGGCAAGTAGGCTTACTTCAAATTTTCAAAATTACGATATTCAGAAAATACCACAAGGTTTTCATTTCAACCCATTTTTATAGGTTATCTGGACCGCTGAATCGATTGAAAGTAATATTGAAGCTTCAAGTCTTAGTGGTACGTCATTATTGGTACACCACAATTAGGGCGTGGTACTTTTTCAAAATTTGAATAAGTGCCACTCCCTAATTTTGGTGCACCAAAAATGCCGAACCACTAAGTCTTCAGGCTTCTATAATACTTTCAATTGCTTCAGCGGTCCAGATAACCTACAAATGTGCGCTGAAATCTCAACTTTGGTTTATTTTCCGAATCTCGTATTTTTCTATATTTGAAGTGCCACACCCTAATTTTGGTGATCCAAAAATTAATTTTGACGATCCACTAAGTCTTCAGGCTTCGATAATATTTTCAATCAATTCAGCGGTCCAGAAAACCTATAAAAACGCGTTGAAATCAAAAGATGGGAGTATTTTCCGAATATTGTATTTTTCAAAAAAGTGCCACGCCCACTTCTTAGGTGGACGAAAAATAGCATCCAGTTCAATTTTCGGAAATTGAATATAATCACATTCGATTCAGCGTAGAGAAAAAACCTACTCATGCTAGCCAGCAATGCCACACTATTAGTTTTTAGAATATCAAAAAAATTTATATTTTGTCCTGGGACTACTTCTATTTTTCATGAAAATTATTATACCCCTTATAAAATTTTCATTTTTTTGTATTTGAAAATGTTCTTCGATAATTTTTTTACCTACAGCCCAAATTTCGTAGGATTTTATTGGATGATTACAAAAATACAGCGGGGGGGGGGGGGCGAATCGACCCCCCGCCAGTGCTGCTAAACCACAGCCCGTGCTGGGGTCTAAACACCCCAGTGGTAATAGGGTTAAGAGTAGGAATATGTACGTCACCATCCATTTCCATCAAGTCATAATAATAATAGGCAGATGAAAGTTTCGACGCAATCAAAATTGATCCCTCTCCAGGGCGAAAATCGACGCAAATAACACCTGATTACTCTCAAAAATTAAACTTCTATCTGTTTTGTTGAGATTCGTTTATTGTTTTGGTTCGAATAACGTGCCACTGTAAACTGCTCCTTTCCTTAAATTGATAATTTAACATTGAAATGAGCTATAACTTGTTGAAATACACTCAGTGTCTCAGTAGATATCAAAATACATCCGGCCCAGAATACAATGAACTTTTTTGGACAATTGAAAAACCTGCATTTTTTAGTACTAAAACGTCTGTAAAATCTTCCAAAGTCGGAGTAGGGAGTATGATTTTTTGTGCATCTGTTGGACCATAAAATTATCTTCAAAAATATATATAACTAGGTTTCAATAAAAACATGATTCTAAAATTAAGTCGAATCGTGTGGGAAACGTTTTTGGCCACTTTTTGTGAGTTTGGGCCTGGTGCACAATCCGCAGAAACAAAGAACCAGCGGTTTCAGACCCACAGCTAACGTGTTAAAGTTTCAATGGCATATAGTAGTATAGTACCGGTAAAGGAAATTTAAAAAATTATTGAAACAGGGACAGGATGCGATACGATACGAAAATACGATACGAAAATACGATACGAAATACGAAAACAGTTACTTATTATTTTTTTCGTATCGTATTTTATTGAAGAGTTCATGAAAACTTCATAAATATAAGTATTTTGTATTTCACTTAGAAAATCATTTTATAGATCTCTATAAGTCGGGCAAATATTAATTTATTGAAAATATTGAATTGAATTAAATTATGAATTTGATGTACTAATTAATAATATAATATGAAACAAACATAATATTAACATATTAATAATATCAACGATCGTCTTACACATTTTATTGACATAAATAATGCGATACGAAATACGAAAATCCCTTATTTCATATCGTATCGTATCCCGTCCCTGTTTGTATTGAAATATATACTGTGTCCGATTTTAAATTATTCTTCGAAAAATTCCTTATGTAAATATTTTATTCCATTCTTGAAATATTCACCGAAACTGCTGCAGATTGAGCGCAAATTAACTTGCCGGGTGATAAGGTTTTGTTTATTGTTTTGGTTAGAAAACAATGAACAGCTAATGTAAGCTGTTTATTTTCATTAAAATTATATTAAGTTAATTTTTTAAACCCACTAAATACCAAGTTTGTGTTTGCACTAGTAGCTAGTATTACAAAGTATTTTTCCGCGGAGTTCACGCTATGTAATAACGAAATTCTGAATTATCGATGCCGGGTAAAATATTGAAATTAATAAGCAAAGCGAATCAACGCTGACACCCAGTTGTCGTACCAGTAGTACCAGTAGTACCGTAGTACCAGTAGTACCGTAGTACCGTAGTACCAGTAGTACCGTAGTACCAGTAGTACCGTAGTACCAGTAGTACCGTAGTACCAGTAGTACCGTAGTACAGTAGTACCGTAGTACCAGTAGTACCGTAGTACCGTAGTACCGTAGTACCAGTAGTACCGTGTAGTACCAGTAGTACCGTAGTACCAGTAGTACCAGTAGTACCGTAGTACCAGTAGTACCGTAGTACCAGTAGTACCAGTAGTACCGTAGTACCGTAGTACCAGTAGTACCGTAGTACCAGTAGTACCGTAGTACCGTAGTACCGTAGTACCAGTAGTACCGTAGTACCAGTAGTACCGAGAAGTCGGAGAAACTGGCGGAAGCAGAGGAGATATTCGTGGGAACCGGGATCGTCATCTCCGCGGGGGGGAACAAACTCCTAGGCGGTGTGGTGGGGTCTGCCGAGTACCGCCAGGCCTACATCACCTCCAAGGTCGAGGAGTTCGTCGCAGAGGTCGACCGACTCGGCGACATCGCCAGCATCGACCCCCACTGCGCCTACTCTAACCTGGCGCTGGGGTTGTCCTGTCGCTGGCGGTTCCTCGCAAGGGTGGTCCCGAACGCCGCCCTCCATTTCGATGACCTTGAGGGCGCAGTTCTGCGATGTCTGTGCAAGATCGCCGACCGCCCCTCGATCCCAGACAACGAACGCCAGCTCCTCTCTCTACCCATAAGGAACGGTGGTTTGGGTATCCCTCTCCCCTCAGACCTCACCAACCAGTTTGCGAACTCCTGCCGGGTCTGCGAACCGCTAGAGGGGGCGACAGCCGAGACCATGTCAGACGTCAGGGAGGATCAGAACCATATCACTAATCTAATAAAGGCTGAATCCTTCGTGGCGTCTAAGACCAAAACAACAGAATGTCATGGTCGGCTATCGGAGTCCCAACAGAATCTGAGGGAGCTGGTGTCGGAGAAGGGGGCTTCAGCTTGGTTGAACTCAAAACCGGTCACCCTTCACAAAACTCACCTGTCTAAGGAAGAGTTCCGCGACGCTCTGTGTCTGCGCTACGGCTGGCAACCGAAGTCGCTCCCTTCTCGTTGTGTCTGTGGGGAACGATTTTCCCCTTCACACGTCCTGTCGTGCCCCACCGGGGGTTATCCCTCGATAAGGCACAACGAGATACGCGATTTCGTTGCCGACGCGCTAACTGAAGTAGCCCACAACGTCGCAGTAGAGCCAACACTCCAGCCTCTAACAGGTGAGGAGTTCACCCACAGATCCACCTCCACAGAAGATCAGGCGAGGTTGGACGTCTCTGTCAGCGGGTTCTGGGGTGGCCGGTTCGAGAAGACTTACTTCGACGTCTCGGTCTACAACCCTCTAGCGGCCACCAACGCAGCCATGACCACCGAGGGCGCTTATTCCCACCACGAGGCGCGGAAACGCCTGAAGTACGAGGAGCGCATCCGAGAGGTCGAACTGTCGTCGTTTGTGCCTCTGATACTTTCAGCCTTTGGTGGTACCGCGCCAGCGATGCAACAGTTCGTTAAGCGTTTATCGCTTAAACTCTCGGATCGTCGCGACCTCAGCTACTCTGAGTGTATCTGCTGGACGCGGAGGAAGATAAGCTTCGCGCTTCTCCGCTCCAGTTTGATGTGTCTCCGTGGAGCGAGATCCGCCACCAAACGCCCTGTTTATCATCAGGTGTCCGCAGACTCGATTCGCCTGACTAACGCTGATACCAACACCGGCTAGACTGACTGTCAGTGGTAGTCATAGGCCTCTAAACAGGCCCTTCTTTCTTTATTTATTATTTTTTTTATTATCGGTATCGGTGTAGGAATTATTCATTTTGTTCTATTAATAAAGTGCCTGTAAAAGAGTTATGCTGATATTGTGCAAATTATATAATAAACTAGTAACTTAAAAAAAAAAAAAAACCAGTAGTACCTTAGTACCAGTAGTACCGTAGTACCAGTAGTACCGTAGTACCAGTAGTACCGTAGTACCGTAGTACCAGTAGTACCGTAGTACCGTAGTACCAGTAGTACCGTAGTACCAGTAGTACCAGTAGTACCGTAGTACCGTAGTACCAGTAGTACCGTAGTACCAGTAGTACCGTAGTACCAGTAGTACCAGTAGTACCGGTAGTACCGTAGTACCAGTAGTACCGTAATACCGTAGTACCGTAGTACCAGTAGTACCGTAGTACCAGTAGTACCGTAGTACCAGTAGTACCGTAGTACCAGTAGTACCAGTAGTACCGTAGTACCAGTAGTACCGTAGTACCAGTAGTACCGTAGTACCAGTAGTACCGTAGTACCAGTAGTACCAGTAGTACCGTAGTACCAGTAGTACCGTAGTACCAGTAGTACCGTAGTACCAGTAGTACCGTAGTACCGTAGTACCAGTAGTACCGTAGTACCGTAGTACCAGTAGTACCGTAGTACAGTAGTACCAGTAGTACCAGTAGTACCGTAGTACCAGTAGTACCGTAGTACCGTAGTACCAGTAGTACCGTAGTACCAGTAGTACCGTAGTACCGTAGTACCAGTAGTACCGTAGTACCGTAGTACCAGTAGTACCGTAGTACCAGTAGTACCGTAGTACCGTAGTACCGTAGTACCGTAGTACCAGTAGTACCAGTAGTACCGTAGTACCAGTAGTACCGTAGTACCGTAGTACCAGTAGTACCGTAGTACCAGTAGTACCAGTCGTACCAGTAGTACCGTAGTACCAGTAGTACCGTAGTACCAGTAGTCGTGTTTCTTTACCTCTAAACAAATTGCTCCAATTGTAGAAAACAATTATAATACAATCCGAAAAAGTAGTTTTGTTATTATCAAATAAAAACCAAATGATCAACAATTCATTAACGGGGCTGTAGGTGGAAAAAAATAAATATTGTATTATAATACAATTAGTTAATATTTAAACGGAATAAAATAGAATAACCGGTATTTATACAGGCTGCCCATATTATTTATAAATTTATAATATTAATATTACAGGTCGTATTTAAATTACAATTCATAAATTACATAAATTGCAAATCCATTCAAAGGCAATTATATAATTATTAATAAGTCTAGAATGAATCAACCAGTTACAACAAAAAGCTCGTACGATATGCTATTTGGTCTCAATTATGACCCCCCCAGCCCCCCATACGGAGTTTGACTGCGCAGAACAAACAATTTATAGCCAATGCAATGCATGTATGCAGGGGGCAGGCCTCGGAGCGGCAAGCGAAAAAGGAGCCTAATTACCCCGGGAAATAAAGGGGGATTGGGAACCATAATACTTATAGAGTAAAAGGGGAAAGGGAACCACAAAAAACTAATAGAGTATATAAATGGGAAAAGGAACCATAAAACTCAGAGTAATGGGAAAATGTTTTCCTTATGAAATTAAATTAAAAAGTGAAATATTCTACTGTATAAAGCTACATTATTGGTGACGGTCTGATGAATGGAGGATAATAAATATACGGGCCCCATGGGCTCACTTACTTTACCTTATTTACTTAGTCTAAAAAGTAACCATAAAACTTATAGAGTGAGGGGAGAAGGGAACCGATAAATCCAGGAAAAAGTGAAAAGAAGAAAAGGGTAAAAGGGAAAAAGGAAATGCTGGGATGCCTGTGGGGATCCTCTCACGCAAGCTCGACCCCCCCCCCCCCCTTCCCCCGCTGTCACATTAGTAAATTTATAATACCTACAAACAATACCCCCCCCCCCCCCCCTCCCACCAAAAATTTGTTTTCTCAATAATTTACAATGTTTGTTAAGCCAAAATACAATATAAATTCCATCACTAGTCACATCTTCATTTTCCAGTGTTCATCTACAGTATATTAATTATTTTAATTATTAATTATATTATGAAAGTCCAACATTCCTAGATCATTGTTTAATTACAGGGCCCTAGATGCGGAATCATAATTGAGACCCTTAACTGTAAAAAAAAACAAGTAGAGCTTTACAAAGCGGAAATTAAATAATATTTACATTTACAATAAAAAAAAGCCGGAATATGGAATTACCTTCAATGACTAAAGGAATAAAAAATCTATCAACTACTGAAATATAAATACAAAAAAAGCCATATAATATAATGTAATACTATAAGTGGGGTTGTGTGACGTCACAGTTAAACAAACAAACACAAGAACCATAACCAATAAAACCAAACGAGTTATGTACGTAAGAAAACAAAATGCACCAGATAAACCACAATAAAAGCCCAAAATAAAGCGGCAGGAACCGCCACCTAAAATAAAGTCAAATGAATTCCCGTAGGTACTAATAATTGTCTGCTAAATAAAACATATTATAAGGGGGACAAAATATCCCGCACCCGTTAAATAATTACAATTAAAAAACACATTGACGCAATTATTATATATTATAATTATATACAATAAACTCTATTATATTATTATAAACAGTTGGAGATTTACACCTTCGGCTCATCTAGATGGTATAAATAATAAAATAATAAGAGAAATTAGTAAAAATATTTCTAAAAGAAAACAAAATCACTCGGCTGTGGCGATAAAAGGTGCGTCAAGGTGAATACCGATGTAGATGGAGTGTGTGGGTTACTAGCGGTAGTACTCGTAGCTGGGTTTACCGTGGGACGTCGAGCGCAGGTTGTACCGGGTCCCCCGTGCACCGCTAGCACCGGCGGTGCCGCGCGCACCGCTAGCACCGGCGGTACTGCGACTCGACGGGGAATCCCCAGCCACTCTCCGCACCGCAGCGGTTCCGTTACTCTGGTGCACGGTGCGAGGCACTTTACTAGCGGCGACTGCCACCGCGCCACCGCCACAGAGAACTGAGTTCCGTGGCTCCTCGCCGCCGGCAGGGCCCAGCCGACGCGCAGCCTTGAGTTGCCGCAACCGGTCGCCCTGCGTCAACCCGTTGGACCCCGACGGACCGACGTCCATCGACTCGTCCAAAGTGATCTCGTTCATTTTGGACAGCGTCCGGGACACCGGGGACAGCGGCCCCAATACGGGCAGCCGTTTGGCCCGGGACAACTCGCCCTGTTGCCACAACCAAGGCTGCTTATCGGCCATCCAGTGCTGCTGAGGCCCGATAACCGAGCCCGGCCTACAGACCCGGATCCAGCCGATAACCTCAGCCGCCGTGAATCTGTAATGTTTCATTAGGTAGCAACCGATGAGCGTCCCAGTGCGACCTAGTCCCGCCTTGCAGTGGACAGCGATGGCCCCACTGGAGGTCTCCGCTATCTGCAGGAAGCGGTTTAGGATCCCGTCGGTGGGCACGCTCCCGTCCATGAAGAACAGATCGAAGTGCTGGAAACCACCGTCGGTGAAGCGACGCGCCTCGTATATCTTCTTGTTGAGTCGGACGACCGTGCGCACGTTGTGTTTCCGGAAGTACGGGAAATAGGCCTCGGGTGAGTGCAGGGGGTACCCGTTCTCGATCTTACTCTTGGGATGCGGACCCGAGAAGGCAAGAAACTTCTCTGGAACGAGCCAATTAAAGTCCCCGTTCTCAACCTTCTCGTAGTGTTCGTATTCCTCCGCGTCGAAAGTATCAAAGTTAAAGAAACCGTTAGCTAGCGCTCTACTAACTCCTTTAAGGCAGTCCAGCACTGTTAGGTTGTAGGAGCAGGGACCGAAAGACGCATCCCTGAACGTGAGCAATGGGGGACCGTTACTCGCCGCCATAAACCGGTAGGCTTCGTCCGCCGTCCGACTTAGATAGACTATCTGGTAGGCTCCGATTAGGAACGAGGCGTTGGCTCGCTTGCGACCGTCGTGCGACGTGTAGTGGACTATCTTCTTGCGTTGCAGAGACACCGACTTTAACTTTTTGTTCAACTTGCAGCAAAATCGGTAGAGTTGCGACAAGTTGAGCGGCCCGAAGTCGGCGTAGAAGTTCTCATAGACTAACTCGTCGTCGACGCTGAAGTAATGAGTGTGGACGCTGCTCTTCGGTTTGGTTCGCATCGTCGCGAAATAAAGGCGGTCTTTAATGATTTCAGCGGCGCTTACCACGCTGAAGTCATCAGCAGAATAATCTGCCATTTCCTTTCCAGCATTAATAAGTCGAATCGGCATTCGATTTCGATTTGAGGATATACCGGTAATGAAGATAAATCTTCTAAGTACAGAGGTAGAAGAACTATTGGAATTATAACATAATTATAAAATGGTACATAATTACAAATAGAGAGCCGATGGCATATAACATTAATAGGGCTGTAGGCGAGTCAATCTAGCCAAAAACAGAAAAAGGGGTGAACCCATAACAAATTCGCAATTCATCCAAACCAATTTTTTTTATTTTATATTACCTTGTTACAGTGTTAATACCCCCAAAAAAGTCTAAAAAATTATATTATGCGGATCACTTTCAATTTCCTGTTTCTTTTCTTAGAAACATGGATTTTACGTAGCAACAAAGGCAAAAGGGGTCTATTGAATTTGGTAGGCCCTAGCTACAGACAGACAGAGCTAGGCCCCTATACAGCTATAGACAAACTTTACTCTAATCAATGTTGATTGACAGAAGAAGTATGCACTTCTTGATAGTTACCGGTGCCAATTTAGTTTCCAGAGCAACGATTTTTAATACCAATTTTGCAGGTACAGGTCAGGTACCCAGATCCTGCTACCACTATGGCAGTAATGTGGTACTACCTGTAGCTGTCAGCCCAGTAGGGCGGGCCCGATACGCATAGCCTATTCATTATTTAGTTGATCAAGAGTGGGTTGGTTCAGCCCCGTCAACTAAATAAGTCATTGAGGGCTATAGCGCCTAGGGCACCATTGAAGGCAAAGGCTTGATATGCATCTGCATTAGAGATGATACAAGCCCCGCCCTGTCTATACTGGATGCTCCTCTACCAGTGTTAGGTAACCTAACCCAGGCAGGAGGCACACTTGGTTCAGGGTGTAACAAATGGACCCCTGCAGTCGGCAGCAGGGCTGTAGGCCATGGATGGGCGGAAGGTAATCAACCAATGGCTAGACATGCTGACAAGGTCGGCGGAAGGTAATCAACCAACGGCGACCTACTGCGAAGACGCTTGTAGGAGTTGCGACCACAAGCGGTTTACTCCCGCAACTGAAAGATATGAGTATGAGAACCCTCCAGGAGAAATACCGGCTCGGTCGTCGCCCGGGTCAACAAGGACCGCGTCCCTCAGTGGTACACCAGGCTGGGGTCGATAAATTGGCTACTGGAACAGAACTAACAGAAGACAGAGAAGAAAGAAGAACCAACCTGTTGAAATGTAAAAAGACACTAAAGATTGCTACAATGAACGCACGCACGCTGAAAGCACAGAGCAAACAGGGTGACATGGTCGCTCTGGCAATGGAATATAACATCGACATCATCTGCATCCAAGAACATCGGATTTGTCATGAAGAC
Organism: Nemertoderma westbladi; assembly: GCA_032718475.1. Taxonomy (NCBI): domain Eukaryota; kingdom Metazoa; phylum Xenacoelomorpha; order Nemertodermatida; family Nemertodermatidae; genus Nemertoderma; species Nemertoderma westbladi. Next base: position 12,584 of record JAUCBJ010005204.1, read on the forward strand.
ACTGCCATGAAGTACAATGACATTGGAAATGGATGGACGTTAGTAACAAGCTCAGCAGTAAGAAACTCGGCCAATGCATCAATTGGTGGAGTAGGAATTCTGCTAAGCCCATTTGCACTTAAGACCCTAAACAACATCGAATCTATAAATTCCAGGGTTATAATCGCAACATTTGATGGGAATCCCAAGACAACAGTTATATGTTGCTACAGTCCAACCAATGCATCAGAGCCAGAACAAGCAGTCAAGTTTTATGAAGAACTGACTGGACTTATTAAGGACATCCCGAAACACAATGTTAAAGTCATTGCTGGTGACCTGAATGCGCAAATTGGCCCAGAAGACATCAAGGGTTACACCTATAGCTATAACACCAGTTCTAACAGAAATGGGTAGGCCTACTTACTTTTAGACCTAATGGAAGAATGTGAATTGATACCAACAAACAACACATTCGAAAAGAGTAAGGGGAAGCTATGGACCTTTCAATACCCTAATGGAACCAAAGCACAACTGGATTACATCCTTATAAACAAAAAGTGGAGAAATAGCATGATCAACTGCGAGGCATACAGCTCGTTCAACCTAATTGGTTCGGACCACAGAATTGTGACTGCAGAGATCAGACTCAGTTTGAGAGCCAGCAAACCCAGGACAAGCAAGCAAATCAACTATGACTGGGAGAAACTCAGAACTGACAATGCTGTAAAGGATGCTTATACAGTAGAAGTTCAAAACCGCTTTGAAGCACTTCAGTCAATGGATGAAGACCAATCCACCGATTCAATATACCAGAATATAATAACAGCCCACAAGGAATCAGCTAAGAGTCATATCCCCCAGAAACCTAAACGAAAACAGTATGTGCCATGGCAAAACTCTGAGGTTACTTGTAAGAGAGAAGATCTTAAGATAGCCTACAAAGTTAAAACCGAACAACCAACAGCCGAAAACATTATCAAGGTTGAGAAAGCTAAGGACGATCTTAAATTGGCCTACAACATCAGCCAGGAAAAGTACATACAGGATAAAACTGAAGCAATTACAACTGCTCACATACAGCAACAATCAAGACTTACCTGGCAAACTGTAAATGAGGTATCTGGTCGGAAAAGTTGTGCAAAGGGGTGCCTCAAAGCCGATAGTCCTGAAGAACGTGTTGGGAAGTGGAAAAATCACTTCAGCAACTTGCTTGGGCAGCCACCAAACATCGAGGTCAGCCCTACAAGGAAAATATATGACAAGACACTACCTATAGAAACAGGGGACTTCACACCTGCCGAACTCCAAAGAAGCATTAAAAGCATGTCCAATAATAAAGCGAGTGGATTAGATGAAATCCCAGCGGAGGTATGGAAAACCGGAGTGCTAAATAGACCATTATTGAATGTTTGCAACCGGATGTTAAAAGGGGAAAAGCCACCGCCAATTTGGACTAAAGGTCAACTAAAGCCTCTCCCCAAGAAAGGAGACCTCGGCATACCAACAAACTATCGTGGGATCTGTCTGCTTGTGGTAGCTGCCAAAATATACAATAAAATGATTCTATATAGGATTAGGCCTCACATAGAGAAACTACTGCGTAAGAGCCAAAACGGATTTCGACCAAGTAGATCAACAATAGCTCAGATACTTGCACTACGGAGACTGATTGAAGGAATTAAGTCAAAGAATCTCCCCGCAGTCATGACTTTTGTGGACTTCAAGAAGGCATTCGACTCCATCCATAGAGGTAAAATGCTTGAAATCCTAAGAGCTTATGGAATACCAGAAGTAATTGTTGCTGGCATTGGATTGTTATATTGTGGCACAGAAGCGCAGGTACTCTCACCAGATGGTGAAACTGAGTTTTTCTCAATCCTGGCTGGCGTACTGCAAGGTGACACATTAGCATTAGCACCATTACTATTTGTAATTGTGCTGGATTACGCAATGAGGACGGCCACAAAGGGTGAAGATCTGGGCTTCACACTTCAAGAACGCAGAAGTAGTAGATATCCGGCAACTACAGTCACAGACACCGACTTTGCGGATGACATCGCCCTGCTCTCTAATACGCTAGCAGATGCACAGCTTCTATTAAATAAAGTGGAGAGGGCTGCTAAGGAGGTTGAATTGCATATAAATGCTACCAAGACCGAATTCATGACCTATAATGTTGATTGAAACTTGACAACCATTGATAATAATCAACTAAGGAAGGCATTCTTAACATTCCTGGGAGACTTTAATGCAAGTCTGCATCAATCACCTACATCGCCCTGGGTCTATAGCAATAGTGTTAACCGAAATTCTGTCCATCTTCAGGATTTTATCTCTGGAAATGGATTGTTTTCGGCTGGAACCCAGTTCAAGAAGCGAACTGGAAAGCTATGGACTCATAGTGGACCCAGTGGTCACAAGTCCCAGATAGACCATATTCTGTTTCGTAGGAAATACAGGAGCTCTATACAAGACTGTAATGCATTTACACTTCGACCCTTCTCCAGTGATCACCGCCTTATTGTGGCCAAGGTAAGACTTAGTCTGCGTGCTAGCAGAACAACGAAATCTGCCTTGCCGCGGCATGACTGGTCCTCTCTGTTGCAACAGCCAAGTGTGAGATCCAGCTTCACACTACAGCTGAGCAACAGGTATGAGGCTCTTGCCTCTGAGGCGGCAGATCACTGTGAGGGCTATACTGCCTTTACAGAAGCAGTTAAGTTAGCAGCTGCAGAAACAGTTCCTGTATACCCTCGAAACAGGAAAAGGGCCCCCTGGACTGACAACAAAATTCAGAAGTGCCGAAATGACCTTCATAAGGCGCAGAAAGAGTCCCGACTCAAACAGACTACAGCGGCCAAGAATGCAGTTAAGGCTGCATCTAGGTCCCTGAACAGGCAGTACTCTGCTAATCTACAGGAGCTAATAAACCAACAGGTTGATGCCATCAATGATGCTGACGACAGCAGGCAATCATCCCAGGCATGGAAATCGATCAATCTGCTTACTGGACGGAAAAGCCAACCAACCACCAAGGTTAAGGCTGAATCACCAGCCGATCGCCTCAATGGTTGGAAAGCCCACTTTGAAAAGCTCCTCAATAATGACAGGGTATTGCCTGATAACTTTATAGAAGTAAAAGTGTCTGAGTCTGTACTCCCAGATATTCCCATTGGCGATATCTCCTTTGCAGAAGTGAAGGCTGCTGCAAAGAGCATTAAGACCAATCGTGCCAGTGGAGTAGATGGTGTTCCCCCTGAGGTCTTTAAAATACCTGAGTGTTTAAAGCTCATCTATCCCATCATAGTAGACATGTACCGAACAACAAGAGTCCCACAAGAAATGAAAACAAATAAGTTGGTGCCAGTTCCCAAGAAGGGCAACCTAACACTCTATGGTTCTTTTCGGGGAATCTCATTGATCTCGATTGCTGCAAAGCTATACAATAGGATTCTATTAAATCGCATCAGGGATCCCATTGAGAGACTGCTCCGTGGAAATCAGAATGGGTTCCGTAAAGGTCGTGGGACCATGGAGCCCATTTTGGCACTTAGAAGGATAATTGAAGAGTTATCAAAAAAGAAAGACAGGCATCTGGCTGTTATCTTTGTTGATTTCTTCAAGGCCTTTGATTCAGTCTCTCGCTCACGTATGTTCAGCATACTTTCATTATATGGGATTCCTGATGAAATTATTGCAGCAATCAGATCAGTATACGATGGTTCGACAACATTTGTGTCTACTGTTGACGGTGACACAGAACCATTTGAAGTGTTATGGGGCGTCCTCCAAGGAGACACACTTGCACCATTCTTGTTCATTATTGTGGTTGACTATGTTCTACGCATATCCTTAGATCATTATAATGATGATGGGGTGATGATAACTCCACCTACTGGCTCCAGAAGTCGAGGAAATCCTGCCAAGTACCTAACTGATCTAGACTTTGCTGATGACTTAGGAGTACTATCAGAATCATTAGAGGGAGCCCAACGGCTCCTCAGCTCATTAGAACATGCTGCTTCTAGTGTTGGTCTTTTTATTAACTCCAGAAAGACCAAAATTCTGACAGTTAACTTTGAAAGTCCTCAGCAAGTCTCTGATCGGATGAGCATAAGCTCAAAGGATGGTATGCTTGAGCATGTGGACGACTTCTGTTACCTGGGATCATGGATCCGGAAGTCAGGTGAGGACCTTAGAATACGTAAGGGAAAGGCATGGGCAGCCTTGAATAGGCTTTCCAGGATTTGGAAGTCACCGAGAATTAATCGGAAACTTAAGGTCCGATTATTTAGAGCAGCAGTAGTTCCAGTACTCCTCTACGGGAGTCCATGCTGGGCTCTAACTGCTGAGGACACCAAATCTCTGGATGGCACATTCACAAGAATGCTACGCCGGGTTCATTGTGTCAAGTACAATGCACACATCTCCAACCAGACACTATATAACATTGGAGGTGTCTCATTGGTTCCCCCAAGCTTGACACTAGAACAAAATCGCCTCCGCTTTGCAGGACATTGCTTTCGCCGTGAGGACCAGCCAGTGCATAATCTTGTACTTTGGCAGCCTCATGGAGTGAATAAGCATGGTGGACAGCCCATGACTTTCTTGAGACGCATCTTAAAGGACACTGGCCTTAAAGATGCGGATGATCTAGCAAATGTCATGGGTGATAGGGAGTTGTGGCGGTGCAATTTTGTTGACAAGCCGGCACAGCATTCTTAAAAATGCAGCTGCAATGCAGCATGCCGATCATAGTAGTAGTAAGGAAGGTCGATGACTTCCAGTACCTTGGATCATGGATAGAGAGTAGCAAAAAGGACATAGAAGTTAGGAAAGCAAAGGCTTGGGTAGCTCTATCAAAAATGGATACCATCTGGAAATCAGATCTCTCCAGGCACCTGAAGACTAAGTTCTTTCGAGCCACAGTGGAAAGTGTATTTTTATACGGGGAACGGGGGCGAGACCTGGACACTGACTAAATCACTTGAGCAACGAATTGATGGTTGCTACACAAGACTACTAAGGGCAGCCCTAAACATCAGCTGGAGACAACACATGACAAACGCCGAGCTTTATGGTACAATACCACCTGTATCAACCACCCTCCGTGAACGCAGATTAAGATTCAGTGGGCACTGCTGGCGAAGTAAAGACGAGGTCATACCAGATCTACTTCTCTGGCAACCAACTCATGGAAAGCGTAGTCGTGGACGACCTGCCATAACATATATAGATCAACTTGAAAGGGATACTGAACTTGGGAGAAACGAAATTGCGACAACTATGGAGAATCGGGAAGCCTGGAAGGATCTCATTTCCACTGTCCGAGTTCGCTCGACCTAGTACAGTAGTAGTAGTAGTAGTTTGCAGGTACAATATAGGGAGCTTATTTACACAACTTCTCAACTAAACGGGAGGATGTAACCTCGCCCATCGAATTTCTCGACCTCAAAAACCCTTATCCCCCAAACGTTTATTTGTTATATTATAAATTATTGGGGTTTTTAAACTAGGACCTAAAACAAACAAATAAATTACACCTACAATCAATGGAAAAACTACAATTTTATTATGCAGTTAGGCCTATTTGAAAAATCTTCTCTAACATTAAATGAAAATTATGAAATTTTCTTGAGGAAATGTATAATTACAATGTGGAATTGTATATTGAACAGATATACCGGTAAACAATTATAATTTAAATTCCTTAAGCTGTTAAGACTGTAAGATGTTGCCTTTATAGTTATAGTAAACACATAGACGATGATCCAACAAATAGGCCTATTTAATTACAAATTATCTTTGGAAACTAATACTGTCAGACTGTAATAACATTGTCAGCTCCTGAGTCCTGACTACCAACTGCGATTTCATATGGCAGTATGGCTGTATCCTGTTCCTGTAGGGCTATACAGCTATCAGGGCTGTTGTAGGAGCCTTATCAGAAAACGAATGTCACAATGTCACATGGCAGCATGGGAATGTCAGGTCACATATCACATATATGCTTAAAGGGCTCCAATAACATACAGTACTAAAAGCAAACATATTAATAAGGGACAAGTTTACAATACTCTATAGGATACAACACAACAATATGTAGTTATACGGAATATAAATTTGATACCGTAGGTATGTCGCATAGGTAAAATATTACTGCTGAAATAAAACGTGCAAAGTAAAGTAACTACAAAAGATCGGAAAACAATTAAACATAAAAAATCACTATTTTAAAATTTAACATACAACAAAATATTTTTTGGGATTGAAAAAATGAAAATAATAGGTACTGTAGCTAGATTTTAATAAAGATATCGTTGTATCCAAAAGATTTCGCTTTCGCTACTGCCACTTGGCGCACAGGAGTATCACTATATATTCATTTTAAGGGACATTTCGCAGTCTAGTCTATTTTTGAATGTGTTCAAGCATGGAGTACCAAGGGTTTTTATTACGTGCAATAACAACACTTTCCGGTAATGGTAAAGGATTCCAAATGTTTACAACGCTGTCTGCAAATTTGTTGTATCTCCTTTGAGTCCTACAGTTCGATCTTTTGTACAGCGCCACGGAAGAGCCTCGTGTTGAGTATTTGGGGGAGTTCGGAACGAAACTGGAAGAAATTACATCGCTCAATTGTCAATCCCGTGGATAAACTTGTATGTTGTTATAAGGTCGGCTAGTACACGGCGATATATTAATGTCGGTACTTTGAGTGCATGTAGTCGGTTTTCATGACAACTGTGGCACGGGGTTGTACTTGTTCAAGACGATTCGTATTCAAGGAGAGGCCGAACAAGGGATTTGTATAACAGGGTCAGGGGGTAAACATCGGAGCTTCCAAATATGTAAAAGTTCTTCATATTAAATATGTCGCATATGGCACGGGCTACAGTCTGTGCAGTGAGTTGTGAAGGACAAGTTTGGTGTAAATGTAATTCCCAAATCACGTTCCTCGGTTGCCGATAAAAGTGTCCGTCCATTCATTGTGTAAAAAGTTGCTTGGGGATTTCTAGAACCTAGATGCATTACCTTGCACTTGGAGTCATTGAACTGCTGACTGCAATTTCCAATGGTTACAACATTCCACTAGCGTCTAGATCTGTTCGCGCTTTTAGACCTTTAGCAGTTTAACCTGCCAATTTTAATTGTCTTTTTGTATATCAATTATTTAATATACTGAAGTTACATCAGCCGAAGCCAGCCTGTGCGCGACCATTCACCCACAGTTAAGGGAGACTGGATTCGGATGCTTTGATAGTGATTGCAGTGTAGACCTACTGTATTATTCGATTGATCGTTAATATACATGTATATTGTACACGTACATGTATATGTACATGTATACACGTGTATAATCTCTGACAATATATTTACTTTCGGGGAAATATTAACAGTTCCTTTAGGACGTGGCGCTTTAAGTATAAAACAGAGTTATGACTTATACTAATCACAACTGGATGGCTACTGAGTTTCGTAAAAAGCGCATTCTTTAGGAGATGCTTTATTAACCTTCACACTACTTCACACTACTGCGCACTGATCTGCCGACCGTCACTGAATTTGATCATATATAAGGAGGATCGCAACTGACACATGTAGGGATTATGAAATAGCATTCAATTCACACAAAAACCACTATAATGTAAGTCGCAGTTGCTACCGGTAAACCTGTTCCTCTAACCTTTAGTAATCAAAGAGATTGAGGGTTTTATGATTATTCATCGGTATTCTCCAAATATATCAGCAATATATATCAACATAACACCAATTAATAACAGAATCAAATAATGCGGTGAACAGTCAATATGTGTAGTTGAATCGCGTTGCGTAGTGCCGCGGTGTGGCGATGTTTCAGTAGTTGAATCGTTAATAGTTTTACGTTCTTTTAATCAAAGCCATCTGATGTTTCTGATGTTTTGGTCAAAGTCTGAAACTTCCACAGAAGTACAGAAGAATCCTAAGCCGGTGTTCGGGGCTTAGAAAAGATACACACTCACTGAATTGCGTGGGTTTCTGTAGGCACTGTCCAACACAAAGTGAAAATCGCTCTGATTGGCTGAGCCGAACAACGAACAAAGAGAGATTCAGGTTCCGCGTTGGCATTAAATCAGCTGACAGATTGCGTCATCTGAGTCATCTTTTTAGAGTATTAAGCGCATTGCGGAGAAAATGGCTTGTTATGTCCGCTAAAGCACGCATACAGACATAACGGGTAAAAATGGCTTGTTATGTCCGCTAAAAGCGCCTACACGGTACATTGCGGAGAAAATGGCTTGTTATATCCGCAAAAGCTTTTACACCACTCCCAGAAAACGGGATTTAATTCTATAAAATATAAAAAATCACAGTTTCTAAAATATAAAAATACTCTAAACAGTTAGTCTTTCTTACGCGAACGGCGTTTACGCAGTTTTTTGAGCTAGCAAGAGTCCTTTTCTCTTTGGGGCGAGCCACTTTACTAGGAGGGCTATAACTCATGGGTGAAGGGTGCAATACAATTGCATCGGAAGGTTTTAGGATTATGGTCGGTGTATCCGCCAGTCGAGGTACCCGGTTGATCGGTATCAACCTCAGTGGAACGAGGTCGAACAACCTTGAGAGCGCGTTTTAAGACAGCAGCTCTTACTGGTCCCTGACGGGTCATTTGCACGAAAGCGGTAGGTGGACCCTGTGTAGTGAGAAATTTCCTCGGTTTGATGATTCTTTCCAACTCGCATTCTCGGGCTCTATCGGAATCGATATGCTTCTCCTCAAGCTGATTTTCCTCCGCTTGTCGTTGAAAGCATTCGTCCAAAACTCTTGCAGAAAGTAGAGTCGTCCAAGCTCGATATCTTCTTAGAGATTCTGGATTTCCCGATCGAACTGAGATAAAGCTAATTCGTTTACCGCTTGGACTTGCTGCTGCAATTTACGTTTCTCTGAACAATCGTAGGTTCCTTTTCCGATCTTTTGACGAATAGTGTCCAATGCGTTTCGTACAACTCTCTACTCTACCTCGGTGACAGGTTGTATCGGGTTAAACAGGGACGATTATACGGTTGAATGGCGATATTAGGTGTCCGCGTCCCAATCCGGCTAGGTAAGATGGGCGAATATCTAGGGAGCCCACAACCGGAGTGCCACCGACTAATTGTTCGGGTAACACTAGATCTTTGAACAGTGAGTAAGCTCGGGAGGATCCGTGATACTATTAGGATCAAGAGTCTGAGGTCTCACCAGGGAATGAGGAGGTCTGACCGAGTATTCCGGAACTCTGATCATGGGTTTATTTAAGGATCGTTTGAGTCGAGCGAGCGTAGGTGATACCCGAACAAGTTTCGCTCGAAACTCCCGTAAATATAGCGAGTAAAACTGTGTTTAGATCAACGTTTCCGCGGATGTTTATGTCTTTCCGTTTGTTGGTTGGGTCTAGGGCATTCATCGTAATAATACCAAAGTCGCACGTCTTGTAGGGGAAACGCAGGTGATCTTTCTTCAGTTTTACAATGTTTCTCTCAAGAATTCCAAATATACGTTGGAGTCACTGCGTTTATCCGGTTCTTTAACGTCTTCTCTTTAGAGCCGATTTCGAATAGAATTTTCGCATTCGATTCTCAGTTTATCGTTACGACTCCGCTGGGTATGATATTTAAATAGGACCATTTCCCTTTCGGTGTCGACATCGTCCGTATCATGTAAATCGATAGGATGACCAGTAGTTAAGAAGTCCATATGCGTACCATTACGATGCGTATAGCGAGATTTTCTATAGTCCAATTCACGCATGAGCTGTTCCTTTGACATTGGCGGTTCGATATATCGGCCATCGTCCTCCGTAGTGGGTTGACTAACGTCGCCGCGTATTAAACTATCAACAAACGCTTGCAATGGTAGGGTATATCGCTCCCTGATACTAAGATCATCTTCTATCAACTCAGTCATAGCTGCTATATGAGTTTATCGATATTATAATTAATTATAATTAGGCTAGCGGTTGTTGCTGCCTACCCCTCGATGCCCCCGGACAGCGCAAGATCCTCAACGCTGATGTACTGTCGCCGATGTGCCTTTCACCAACGTAGTAGCTACACAACGACAATAATACCTGCGCGAGTCACTCCACTGTCCGTCCCAAGGGCTTAGATTTACTTCAGGTTCTTACTGCAGAGGTAGGGCTACTTTCACAACTGCGACTCGCTACTGTAAACACACTTTAGTAGTAACATTCACCTATAAATGCACAAATTCCACACAACTGTCACAAATTGTACACATTCGGGCCATTTGTCCATTAGTCAAGTGCAAGGCGTTCTTAACTAAAGGCCATGCAACCGTGCAGCACTGAAGGCTGACTGGAGGCTGAAGCTATTCACAGTTTAATACAGTAGAATAGAATAGTATGTAGTACTGTACTGGAGTACTGCTACTGCTGTTCTGTCTACCGGTAACTGTAATTTAATGTTACACTGACTGTACAGCTGTACCGTCAGACAGACTGGTAAATCATTATTAACACATTTGTATGGTTTAAAAGATACGATAACAATAAACACTGGCCTTCTGATTTTCCGACTATTACTATTAAGGGAAAGCATCGGCCGGTAAATCCACCGTCTGTGTTTCCAACGATCCCCAAAAGCCAAGTTCCAACTCCAGTAGCCGCTCCTCGAACTACTAAAAGATCATCCCTGGAAGTTAGATCATTGGAACCAGATCTGCAGATCAGTTAGATGCATTTACTAAAAGTGACGATATCGACTCTATCTCAACAATATGTCAAGAACTTTCTAAACTACCGAATGGAGTGAATGTTTATCGTTCCGATGAGACTGTTAATATCCTGTCTGTTGATTACATTGAAGGAATTCCTCGATTTTTGATTAAACTGAACGATTCTTTTTCTTTCCAAGCATTTCATTGTGGGATTGCATACTCTATCTCGACTCTTAGTCAGCTGCGCATAACGGCACTGAATAAATGGTCACGCCTTGAGGAAGCCGTTCGTTTTTTGAATCAGCTGCAAATAAGTCACAGAAACAGCGTGATATTAGACCACATTCAGACATTATCACTGCTGGAAAGAGGCTTCAACGTGCAACTACTGGTCGCTTGTATTCTACGGAAACAATTGTTCGAGCGTTTGTTTATTTTGCCTCCTCTAGATCGGCATACTGCAGAATGCGAAACGATTATGAGTTGCCCAGTATTCGCACCTTAACTTCTATTACTAAATATATATATATTTATATATTTTATATATATATTTATATATTTTATATATATATTTATATATTTTATATTTTTATATTATACATTTATATATGATGTGGAAAGTATGTTTGGAGTTCTGCGTCAAGGATGAGGTGGAACATACTTTATTAATTGTCAACAGGCATTGGAAAAGTCGAGAATCTTGGTTAGCAAACTTTTGCTAGAATTGGGAAGCACTGTTGAAGGAAATCAACAACATGTTTGTGAGAACTGTCCATCTACATTGAGTGAAGACGAATGCGAATTACTGGACAACTTGGAAGAACTGGAGGACTCTATTTCTGATGATAATAAACAAGCACTGGTGTATATCGCGGGGTATATAAGTGCAACTCATGAGGACATACCAGCTGACAATAGACAATACTACTTAAAATATGGCTCATATTTAAACAGACTTGACCGCGGTGGATTAAGGAAACCAGATGACAAGACTTGTATATTCACATTTTATTGTTATATGTTGTTTATTAATTTAAAATCAGAATTTTGCCGAAAATCTCTAGAAACCGTTTTTTGTTATTTGTCATCTGTCTATTGTCTGGAAATAACTCGCGCATCTACTCGCAAATTGATTAATATTTTTGTAAATAATGATTGTATATTAAAAACTCCACGATCTACAAAGGAGAATGCACAAAAGAAAAAAAAATTATCAGAATCTCGCTAGAAAACTCCATTTGTGCTATATACTTAACTTAAATCGCATAATTGTGCTACGGTACTTAAATCACATTTGTGCTACTGTACTCTTAATTTATAAATAAATATATGTGATAAATAATGTGGATAGCTGTATAATATACGGTCCGTGTTAGTAATTATCGTTTAATGTATTTGCATGTGCTACGTTCGGTTATATAATACTAGCTGGGATGGCCGGCTTCGCCGGCATCCCATCGCGCTCGGCGCGATGGGCAGACTCGCGCTTCGCGCTCGCAGTTTAAATTCCCTTTAGTCCCCGAAATAACGTCCCATGACAACGGATGCCATGGTAACAGGGTCTTTAAAGTCATTCCATGTAATTTCTCAAGGTCGATATAGTAGGGGTAGGTTTTGATCCTAGGTCTGTACGATCATTGGTACCCGAAATAATGGCCCATAGCAACGGTTGCCATGGTGACAGACAGTGCCACACCCCCTACCCCAAAGCCACATAGCCTATGTTACCCGCCGGGTCATGATACCCCTGTGGACAAAATTTCAGCCCTCTGGGGTCAGTAGTTCTGGAGAAAAACGTGAACAGACAGACATACTCTTTTCTTTATTTATATATAGATATAACCGATATTATCTTCCATTTATAAAATTGTTAATATTCGATATTTTTTCCATATTTCACATTTCAATTTAACGTTTTAATGGATATTCCATTGTTACGAACCAGCTGCATTGGTTTAAATTGATGAAAGAGGGACTCCAAGATGTAAAATTCAGTTAATGTGGTCAGCCTCCAGTCAGCCTTCAGTGCTGCACGGTTGCATGGCCTTTAGTTAAGAACGCCTTGGTCAAGTGCCTTCCAGAATGCCACGTTATTATTATGTATCCCTGGATACTAGCAGTGTGCTATTTATTCCGCATGCTATTCAATGGGGCAAGATTTCTATTGCTCTTTTAACTCGCTTCTAATTCTAGCGTAGTTGTTGCCATGGTGACATTATGGAAAGCTAGCAGTAGAATTAGGGTAATTCTCATGCATACAGATCTGGGATGCTATTTAATAGTAATTCTTTAATTGTCAATATTCCCCTTTATACATGATTTTATGAATTTTGTCGGCTATTGACTATATATTGGAGATTCTCGCACACTAATATACTTAATAGGGTGAATCTCCACTCCCATGATCTATTAATTAAGGGAATTTTGGGAATGTTATAAATTGCATAAAATGACAATTTATCAAATTCATGAGAGGATATGAATTTAAATTTATTCCCGTAAATTTTATTATTTAATATTAAATAGACACAATTTTATTCCAGAGCATGTCTGGGGACTAGGATCCTGAATTCTGGGAAATTTGTCCTTTTAAGAGTATCGGTAAGTGCTACGATATCTTAATCGACTAGAATTTTAAAGGATCTGAATTTTAACAGATTTTAGATTTTCTTGGTTTACAAACTCCTCAGAGTTTATTTGTCGGCATTTACTCTATTATATTTGATTTAATAGATTTTTATAAATATTAAATAGTTAATATTTAAGATGGGCACCGATTTATTCCAGAACTTGTCTGGGGACGTTAACCACTGATTCTAGAATTTTGTCTTTCAAGTATATCGGTGGGTGCCGCGATATCTTAATCGACTAGAATTACAGATGGTCAAAGGGTTTAACAGATTTATTTTGCGTTTTACGCTACTGTTAAAGGGACATCACGCTACTATATGTATTATTTAATATACGGTATGAGAGCAATATTGCAAGAAGCAATGTCAGTGAGAAGAGGCAAGTCGTTTACAAGGTCTACCCAGAGCTTGGTTTAGCTGAGACACGAGGATCTGAACTTTGCATTCCTAATACTCTACTTACCAATAATACTTGAATATAGTAGGAGCTTTATTGTACTTTAATAAGTACGGACATTTCATCTTACTGTAGTCACGTATTTATAATATGATACGGACAGTAAGGAAAGAGAAAAAGAATTATTTCTCGCCGTTGCACTAAATATATAATATAATATAAGTAAGTAAGTAATAAACACTAATATATATTGCACTAATCTACTAAATAATCACTAAAATAACATTCTACTAAATAAAATTAAAGAAAACGATTATAATAAAATTACATAATAATACATACATAAATATAAAAGAATAAAAACAAATATAAAATAATATAGTCACACACCCACTCCAGACGCTGTTACGTTGGGGAGTCCCTAGATGTTTGTTGGATTAGGGAGGTGGTCGTGGGAAGAGTATCTTGCCTTCCATAGTTTCCGGACAGTTCTCGGTCTCTTTCCAGTAAACATAAACGACCAACTGGGCGATTGAGTTGTTGTGTTTCGAATACAATTCCAGGTTTCCTCTTCGTCCTGGAATAGTGACGATAGAAACATCGCTTCAAATACACGACGGCCTTACAAAGCCGATTCCAGGAGCTATAGTGGTTTATCGCTCCCTGCAAAAGAGGTGAGATTCCCTGCGAGACGTCGGGTGTTCCAGATTTCCAGTCTCTTTCTCTGATTTCCACAACAGAGTTATTTGTGGCGGGGGAGTTTAGACCCGCAGCGTCGTCCCCTGAAATGTGTAGTACAGACAGATCAATCGCGGGTTTAAATAACTTTGATTTACTCGTCCGGGTTTTAGGTTTGACTTTCTCCGCTCCCTTGGCTTGTCTAATCTCAGCCGTGGTGAGATGAGGAGGCCATTCATCCTCTTCTTTACTTAGGAAGTCGGGTCCACCTAACCAGTCTGGAGTATCTATCAGTTCTTGAGGAGTTGCTCCTCTGGAAGCGATGTCGGCTGGATTAATCGTCCCAAGGCAATGTCTCCATTGATCTACATTAGAGTTAATATCGTCATTATCTGAGGAGTATGGTGTTCCCTCAGTTGTGATTGTCTCTCCCTCACTGATGTCTTCTTCCCATTCACTCACCTGATGGACCTGATCTTTGGGTAGCCTTTCCATGAGTGTCCTACGGGAAGGTCCAGTGAAGTACCAACCTACTCTTGTTCTTCCCGCATAGGTTTGCAATGGTTGCGGTCGAGCAGGCCGTTTCTCTAATGTCTCAAGCGCCTCATGCGCATTTTGGCCGATGAGTATCTGCACCCCTGGGTAGTCGGTGTTGAATCTAGGTATCTCATGCTGCTGGGTGAAATCGTCTTCATCCCAGTTATAAGGTTCCACTTGGCTGGTAGCGAAGTTCTTTATCGCCACCATTTTTACTGACCTTATACTGTGTTCTCCTAGTTCATCCTGGGGGGTGGACAACGCGCCTACATAGTAGTCTGTAGCTACTGTAGATTTCCAAACCTGCATAATTCCTGAAAGGTTCAACTTAGTTTGGAACTTGGGTTGTCCAGCAAAGATGTCTTCGGCTAGTTCTTTGTCGATGAATGTTCCTGTGCTGCCGGAGTCAAGGAGGGCGTTCACTATATAATATAATAAATAATAAAATTAATATAATAAAATTACGTAATAATACATACATAGATATAAAAATAATAAAAACAAATATAAATAATATAGTCACACACCCACTCCAGACGCGGTTACGTTGGGGAGTCCCTAGATGTTTGTTGGATTAGGGAGGTGGTCGTGGGAAGAGTATCTTGCCTTCCATAGTTTCCGGATAGTTCTCGGTCTCTTTCCAGTAAACATAAACGACCAACTGGGCGATTGAGTTGTTGTGTTTCGAATACAATTCCAGGTTTCTTCTCCGTCCCGGAATAGTGACGATGGAAACACCAAGTTTGGTTATCGGTGAGGAGATCAGTTGTATTTTCCTCATCGTATTGGTTAATATCGTCATTATCTGAGGAGTATGGTGTTCCCTCAGTTGTGGTCTCTCCCTCACTGATTTCTTCTTCCCATTCACTCACCTGATGTACTTGGTCGTTAGGTAATCTTTCCATGAGTGTTCTCCGGGAAGGTCCAGTGAAGTACCAACCTACACTCGTTCTTCCCGCATATGTTTGTAATGGTTGCGGTCGAGCAGGCCGTTTTTCTAATGTTTCAAGCGCCTCATGCGCATTTTGGCCGATCAATATCTGCACCCCTGGGTAGTCGGTGTTGAATCTAGGGATATCATGCTGCTGGGTAAAATGGTCTTCATCCCAGTTGTAAGGTTCTACTTGGCTGGTAGCAAAGTTCTTTATCGCCACCATTTTTACTGACCTTATGCTATGTTCTCCTGGTTCATCCTGGGGAGTGGACAACGCGCCTACATAGTAGTCTGTAGCTACTGTGGATTTCCAAACCTGCATAATTCCTGAAAGGTTCAACTTAGTTCGGAACTTGGGTTGTCCAGCAAAGATGTCTTCGGCTAGTTCTTTGTTGATGAATGTTCCTGTGCTGCCGGAGTCAAGGAGGGCATTTACTATAAAACTCTTACATGGCCCATGGACTCTCAGCTGAACCACTGGGAATTCCCGGATTCCGATGTTGGAAGTTGGCGCTTTCCAAGATGGTTGCCGGTCCGGAATAGTCAGTTGATTATCGGTTTCATTCTCATACGTAAGCGCTCGATACACTGCGGTGTTTATCATATAACAGGATTCGTTTTCGTCGGAGAATTCGTCCGTGTAAAATCCTTCCATCTCAGAGCTGTGGTCAGTGTCGTTCACATCACTGAATTGGACATGTAGTTCGGGCTCACTTACCTGACTCATGTGGGTTCTTTCAAATTCTGTGTGCAGCAAGATATGATGTTTCGCGCCGCACTTAGCACACCTCGCGTCTGAGTAACAGGTCCGCCTTTGGTGTCCTCGTCTGAGGCAATTATAACACAACCGCTTATCCCACATGACATCACGTCTATCTTTAAGGGATTTCTTTAAGAATTCAACACACCCACTCAAGCGATGGGGCCCGTCGCACAATACACATTTGGGCTTGATGTTACTTACTTTAACCTGTGCTATGTGGTGCACACCTGTTCTTTCCTCGGGCTTTCTTCTATGAATTCTCTTAGGAGACGTAGGAGGAGTTGTTGTTACCTGTTCTCTCCTGTCACTGGTTCGAGACTTAGATTTACTTACGTCTTTCTGTGTTTTGTTGACATAGTAAGATCTTTCGGTGTCTTTCCCGCTGTTCTCGTTGTGGGAGGTTTGGCTTTCGCCGTCGTCTGTATAACACACTGGTGTTACCTTTCTCCTAGAAACGGGTTTTTCACTTACCTCACTTTCAGGAGTCTGCTCTCTAGACTGTTTTAGGAGTTGTAATCTTACCTCTCGGTTTAAGAATGACAGAAGGTCCGTCATGGTTGGATCTCTATGTTGTTGGTCCATCAAATAGAGAACCTTTTTGTCCCAGCGAGTACCTACTCCACCCTTTGGCAAAGCTGATCCTGATGCTAGGGCTCCTACAACCATAGAATTCTGGTATTCATGAGACTTACCCAACCAGTCTAATTGTCTACAGATCTCCTGAATCTCATCGGAAAACTCTATAATCCCGCTGCTAAGAAACTTTCGGGGCGCCATTAATTTCGCATACAAATACCTAGCTATGTTAGTCCTATTACCATACCTGATGTTTAGTGTATCCCAAACTTGTCTTAATCCATCTGGATATCCAATAAACTTTAACGCCATTAACTTAGGAGGTCCTTCCAAGCACTCGATGAGGAATCTAAGTTTCTCTCCATGGGATAGTACGGAACTCTGTATGTTATCTTTATAATATTCATTAAAAGGTAACCATTTCATCTCATCTCCATTGAACTTGACGATCTCTCCCACCTTTACCGCTTGATGGGCTTCGGTTCTAGCCATTTGAAGCGTAAAACTTTCTTGGGCCATCGTATTATTTAATATCGAGTTATCGGTATATAAATTTCTCTGATTATGATCAGGTCTATATGGAATATCATTATCAACAGGTTTATAATTACCCTTAATAGGGTTCACTATAGGAGTTTCTACTTCACTAGCAGTATAGATGCGTGTAGGCTCCACACCTTGCGCATGAAATACTTCAGACCTAACAGGTTGACACATTGTTACAGGGGGTAGTGGTATACCCAATTGTATATTTACTAATTTGTCGCGTTCTAACGCGATACTATGCTGCACTTCTTGCAACTTTAACCTACCCTCTCTTACTTTTCCCTTTAACTGCTGAACAGTCCCTTCCAACTCCTGGACCTGCTGGGAGGAACATATCGGATGTTCCTTCAGCTGCCCGAGCAGGAGACCCATCTCCCGCCGTCCCTCATCCACCCACTCTACCGCTGAAGCGGGAGCCGCCAACATAGTAATGGGTAGACGAGGGACGACGGGCGACAAATCGTTGATGTCTTGCTCGGCGTCCAGGACCGGGATTGCTTCAGGGGCTATTCTACTGGGCACAGGTAGTTTAGTACTGTGCAAAGGGAATTTGGAGTTAGGTTCTGGAAGTACAGGGGTCTCTATCACAGAGCTTCGAGAACAGGCCTAATTATTTCAGGCTCATCTACTATAGTAGGGAGTCTTTCTACACTAATAATTTGGTCTGTAGGCTCAGGATTACTTAAATCTACACTAGCTAGTTGCCTTCTCACAGCTGGAGGCAAATTAGGCAATTTCTGCTAGTGCAACGCTCTTCTACGTCCGCTGGAACGAGATTTATTTCCTCTACCTTCAGGATCTGTTGTATCGCCTTCATCAGAGGATGTAAATCCCTGTCTCTTGGGAGTAGATCGACTTAGCAGCTGCATATGAGTAGCTGTTCTCTGTTTATTTAAGTAATCTTGCTTCACTTGAAGATTTTCCAACTCTAGTTGGGCTGTCTCTTCAGATGCCTTCCGTTCTGCTTCTACCACTGCCTCAGCCGCTTTTCTTTCCACTTCTACCGCTGCCTCTGCCGCTTTTCTTTCAGCCTCTGCCACTGCCGCTGCCGTTGCCACTTTTCTTTCAACTTCTGCAGCTGCCGCTGTCGCTTTTTTTTCCACTTCTGCCGCTGCCGCTGCCGCTTTTCTTTCAGCTTCTGCCGCTGCCGCTGCCGCTGCCTTTCTGTCTTCTATCTGTTTTTTCTTTAGTTGTTCTTCCTGTTCCATGAGGATGAGGATGCGTTCATCAAATTTAGCCTGCTCAGCGGCTAACATTTCCGCATCTAACGAGTCCAACACAAATTTGGCTTCCTCACTATTAGGGCGAAGTCCAGCTAGCCGTCTCCTTAGCTCTTTGTCTCCTATAAATCGTTGATAGTCCGACAGATATATGTCAATAGCATCCTTCTTCTGAGGTTTCTCGGATATAGCTTCGCTTTCCACTTGAGAAAAGGTAGCGTCTGTTGATTCTCCGTGGGTCATGCGCTCGGTTAGCTGAGCTTTCCATTGTGTCGTCCCCTGGACTTTAAGACTCACCCGTTGGAACCAAGTTTTTACGGCCACTTGCAACGACGTGTCTTGGCTTCTCTTCGAAGCTTCTTCAAAGGCCGAAAGGATTAGTCTGATCTGTAAAATTCGTTCTCGCACTTGATAAAGCAGCTCTCCCTGCTCTTGAGGTCCTTGACGTTGTTGAAACAGTTGTTCCTCTAAGCGCTCCAAAGAGCTGAAGAATCCCTGGACATATCCTGCTGCCGACCTCTTCCACACAGCTGGATCTCAAGTGTCCTTTACTACTCCCATCCTGTATAAGTCCTCCCAGGCAGCTTCCGATAAGTTAAATGGGAGTCCGGGTTCGGGGAAGTTCCATTGCGTCTCGACAATAGACCTCAGTTCCTCCATCATATATCCCGCATAACTGTCCCTGGTCGATCGCTTACTCCTCGCCTAATCGATTTGATGTTCTTCCACAGCGATCAATACTCTAGTGAGTACGGCTCCAGGAAGAATTAGAAGTGGATCTGGATAAACCGCTTCTGCCATCCTTGCTCCGATTTCAGGTGTCAACTCTACAGTGTCTGAACTACTGGAGTTATTGGGCTGTTGAAAAATAAGTTCTCGGTTCGGGTGCTGCTGCTGTTTAACAGCTGCCTCTTGGTCCCGCTTGACTTGAGCCCCAGTGCCTATAATAGACCTATGGTGCTTTACTAGCCTAGGGTCTGATACTACT
Source organism: Nemertoderma westbladi (assembly GCA_032718475.1). Lineage (NCBI taxonomy): Eukaryota > Metazoa > Xenacoelomorpha > Nemertodermatida > Nemertodermatidae > Nemertoderma > Nemertoderma westbladi. Next base: position 32,533 of record JAUCBJ010005204.1, read on the forward strand.
ACTGGAGGGATGACCCTTCTTACAGTAGGAGGAGACTTAGACTTTGGTCTGGGATGTTCTATACTTTGACCTGGGTCACAGATCTTTTTAAGACACTGTCTAACAGTCATTCTAACACTCTCTAAAAGACTATCTGACAGTGTTTGTTTTGTGTCAGACATGATTTAATTTACAGTTGAATGCCTACTACTATAATGACAGTTAAAGCAAATCTAGTAATTCAGTATCAACTGTAAGCCTAGTAATTAATTACCGGTACCGTTACTCAGTATAACGTGATATATATACAATATATTAAAATACCGGTATACAGTTATAGTATATATAAGTATTATTACAGACTAGGTTTAGTCACAGAATACCGGTATATAATTTCAGCATAAATTTATATAAATATATATAATAAGCCTACAGTAAATACCGGTATACAGCATACACTTATAGTATATATAAGTATTATTATAGACTAGGATTAATTACAGAATACTGGTATATAATTTCGGCCTAAATTTATATAAATAAATATAATAAGCCTACCATAAATACCGGTAATGTCAATTATTTTATATTAACTGAATTTCTGAATTTTAGGGGTACTTTCCTTTACTTTATTACTGTTATTAAGCAGTAGTCCAACTGATATAAAGACCTAATTGATGTATAACAGGCCTACTATTTTATAAATCTGTTTTAGTTGATTTATAATATTATATATATACCCGTACAATGGGTTGGACAATGTTTGAAATAAATGTTATTATTTCTGGGTATGGAGTCACTACACAGAAGCTGTTCGCTCTCAGTGGAGTGCTACTTGATGGACACTAAAACGAATAATTCTACTTTACTAAGTTACTTATCACTACGAATTACTTACAATTACAGTGTGAGATTACAATCTCTAAATAAACACCAAAAGTTACACGTACAAATTTTAGGGTAATTTTACAGGAAATCTACAAACCAGCCTAACAAGGAGTTAGAATTTCTGGTTATTACAAACGGACAGGATACTACGGTATTTGAAAACAATAAAGCAGTAGTAAGTAAATTGCGTTGTCTAGATAAGAAAATACCACCATCTGACAGTCTGACGACTTATAGTCTTAAACTATAAGTACTACGTTATGTATCCGGAGTGTCCCTACCTAGAAGTTAATTACCGCAGCCAACCAGAGCTAACGTGCCTATTAACCACTTTACAACACAAATATACTGCCTACACACTAATTACTTTCGGAAAGCACTGTACGCTAAACCCTAAATTAGGTACAAGTACTTATACAACAAATAACCAGCAGTTAAATATACTTGTACAGCTAAAAGAACCACGGTATCTGCTGGAGTGACCAGAGCATAAAATCACCAGTCTTTACCTACGCCAAGCAGCCCTGATGTAGTACCAGGGTTAATTTAACTATAACGGTATGTATAACAAGCACAATTACTGTAGGAATAAACTTGGGGTTATGTAGGTTGCGAATACTCGCATAGACTCTGAATAATAAATATTACGCTACCCGTGCAGACTATACAAACAAAATACAGACCAAATGCTGGCAGACTACTATCAAGCCTAAATAAACTACAGTATATGCAGACTCCGAAATGGTTAGTTAGTAGGCGTTCCAACTGAGTAGTACGACTTATTCTTTCAGGGGGGATTTACCTTACAACACTGGATGCCTCCACCTTCCTAACTAGTACTTTATCGGACATACACTCTACACACACTGCAGTCGCTTCAGACCTAACAACAGTCAGACAACAATCCAGCCTACAAATTATTTATACAATCTGAGCAGGCTTACACGCCTTCTGCTCAATATTACACTTACAGATAAATAAAACTGACAGAAATAAGTAAAATCCCAATAAAAAACCAGGGCTGCAGTCCCTGATTAAATATCAAGACCTACCGGTATATAATTATCAAATCGAATAATACTGCTGTACCTGTAAGTACCGGTTCGGGTAGTTGGGCAGTTAGGCCTACAGCTTACCGTTCGACCGGTACCTTCGACTTTATTGCCTACGGTGCAATAAAGAAACTAAAATCTATTATTGTTCTTACCAGAACAATAGACAAAATATTTATTGCCTACTGTGCAATCAAGAGTTTAAAACTACTATTAATGTTCGTGCTTTTAGACCTTTAGCAGTTTAACCTGCCAATTTTAATTGTCTTTTTGTATATCAATTATTTAATGTACTGAAGTTACATCAGCCGAAGCCAGCCTGTGTGCGACCATTCACCCACAGTTAAGGGAGACTGGATTCGGATGCTTTGATAGTGATTGCAGTGTAGACCTACTGTATTATTCGATTGATCGTTAATATATAATCTCTGACAATATATTTACTGTCGGGGAAATATTAACAGTTCCTTCAGGACATGGCGCTTTAAGTATAAAACAGAGTTATGACTTATACTAATCACAACTGGATGGCTACTGAGTTTCGTAAAAAGTGCATTCTTTAGGAGATGCTTTATTAACCTTTACACTACTTCACACGACTTCACACTACTTCACACTACTGCGCACTGATCTGCCGACTGTCACTGAATTTGATCATATATAAGGCTGTAAGGAGGATCGCAACTGACACATGTAGGGATCATGAAATAGCATTTAATTCACACAAAAACCACTATAATGTAAGTCGCAGTTGCTACCGGTAAACCTGTTCCTCTAACCTTCAGTAATCAAGAAGATTGGGGGTTTTATGATTATTCATCGGTATTCTCCAAATATATCAGCAATATACACCAATACAATAACAATTAATAACAGAAGTAAACAATGCGGTGAACAGTCAGTATGTGTTACTTATGCAGTGTTCCATATGCAGCAATGTTGACTTGCGGTGTGATGCGGTGTGTTGCGATGTTTCAGTGATTCAGATATGAAGTATGATTCAGTTAATAGTTTTACGTTCTTATAATCAAAGCCATCTGATGTTTCTGATGTTTAGGTCAAAGTCTGAAACTTCCACACAGAAGTACTGAAGAATTTCCAAGCAGTTCTCTCGCTCAGAAAGGTAAACAAAGACCGTAATGCATTGCGAGGTTTTCCGTAGGCCCTTGTCCGAAATAAAATGAAAATCGCTCTGATTGGCTGAGCAGACAAAGAGAGGTTCCACGTTTACAGTAAATCAGCTGACAGATTTCGTCATCTGAGTTCCAGTCTTTTAGAGTATTAGGCGCATTGCGGCAGAAAATGACTTGTTATGTCCGCTAAAGCACCTACACGGTACATTGCCGAGAAAAATGACTTGTTATGTCCGCAAAAGCCTTTACAAGATCAGCCTGTAAGGCCTTTGTGTCAGTAATAAATTGTTTCATTATCAATAGTGCCATTGCCATAGTGTAAATAAGGCGTTTTGTTTTATTTATTGTTCAACTTTATCCTGTTTTATTATGTGCAGTTTTATTTATTCGCTTCAATGACAGCGGTGTCTCCACCCAAATAATATAATACTGTATTATAATATAAATATAGCTTATACAATACAGCAATATGTAAATAAATAAACTGACTAACCAATAGCAATTTAGACCGATCAGCTGATAGATAGCTGGTACTGTGATAGCCAGGATAGCCTACCTGCCTACTTAATAACAGCATAAGGCTAAATACATAAATAAATGACCAGTTGCAATCAGCCAGTGTGAGTTTCCATTCTGCCTCATGCATGGCCAGTTGGTTTTATTGTGTTGCTGTGCTGTTGGTCTGATGAACGCATGTCTGCTGTCGAGTCGTGCTCTGTCTCAGTCTCACTATCTGCCTGGTGCTAGGTTCGGCTGATTTCTGCGCCAGGCAAATATGTACGCCAGGCTGCCGGGTGTGCTGGGCTGATTCCTGCTCCGGCGCCGGGTCAATTTCTGCAGCGACGACGCCGGGAATATTTCGACGCCTGCTGCGCCGAGCGCAGCATCTCTATCATTGTGAGTGCTCCACCGGCTACGCCAGCGTAGCACATCTCTGCGCCGACCCTTCCGGCTCATTACCCGGCGTAGCACATTTCTGCGCCAGCTCCCGGCGCAAGTTCTAGTGCTGCGCCGAACTGCCGAACGTGTTCGGCGTACATGTAAAACTTTTCAATAGGGCCGGTAGGCTATTATTTTTGGTCCTACGAATTACCCCAAAATACCCTAAAATGGTTTAAAATTACCCCAAAACAGTTTAGAATTACTGAATTACCGGTACTGAATTATACGGTGGCTGATTTAGGCCACATTTAATTAAATTGTTTTTCAAAGAGGATTAAGAAAAAAATAAACTAAATTATATTATTTAGGGGATTAAGAAAACAGAAACAAATTAAACTAAATTATGTGAATATTGATTTTGATTTCTGATTGGTTGAAAAAATAAATAAACTAAATTAAGTATATTTCTGATTGGTTGAAAAAATAAATAAACTAAATTAAGTTATTTCTGATTGGTTGAAAAAATAAATAAACTAAATTAACTGTATTTCTGATTGGTTGAAAAAATAAATAAACTAAATTAAGTTATTTCTGATTGGTTGAAAAAATAAATAAACTAAATTAAGTTATTTCTGATTGGTTGAAAAAATAAATAAACTAAATTAAGTATATTTCTGATTGGTTGAAAAAATAAATAAACTAAATTAAAATATTTCTGATTGGTTGAAAAAATAAATAAACTAAATTAAGTATATTTCTGATTGGTTGAAAAAATAAATAAACTAAATTAAAATATTTCTGATTTGTTAAAAAAATAAATAAACTAAATTAACTGTATTTCTGATTGGTTGAAAAAATAAATAAACTAAATTAAGTATATTTCTGATTGGTTAAAAAAATAAATAATGATGAATTATTTCACTATAAGATAGCATTTGTAGTTTAACTTTAACGTAAAAACTTTCGAAAATCCGACGTATTTTGATTGAGTTACAGTAATGTAATATGCCTATTCATATTTGTACACATAAAACCCTTAGGTACTCTCGTGGCGTAGTGGTCAGATGGTTAAGGCGTTGTTTACATTACATAGGTTACGAGTTCGAATCCCAGTCGGGAAATTTGTATTTTGGGGCCATTTATTTTCGTGTGGTGCTAATTGGTAGGCCAATGAGAAGCGTACAGCGTAGCGAATGATGAGCCAGGCCAATCATAGGGCATAAATTATCTTATTGCTCAAATGTGAGGCAGTGGAAAATTCTGTTAGGATTCCATGTCCCAGATTAGTGTAAGGGCCGGACTGCGTTGAACGATGAGCTGGGCCAATCATAGGGCACGAAGCACTTCATTGCTCAATGGTGAAGCTGTGGAAAATTCTGTTTAGTTTCCATGTGCAATTTCTAGTATAAAAGGCCGGTTTGCCTTCGGTTATCACGTTACAACAACATTTCGTTACCCTTCTTAGAACTTATTAGTTTATTTCGGTTTCTTGTTGAAACTTTATTTGATAAATCCTTTTGTAAAACTGTAAATATACTGCAAATTCCTGACATGTTTTCCTTTGGTCCAACTTCGGGACAGCCGAACATCAGGGAGATGGCAGCCTAGACCGTTAGGCCGTAAGCAACGCAGGGAAGGGATGTCCACAACACGCTAGCGCCCACATTGGATTGACCGCGCACCCCCTTTGCCCTTCGAAATACTCCACTTGCTATGCAGCGCCCGCTTCGTGAGAAGGTAAGACTTTGTTCGACGCCCTTGCCCGCCATAAGACCTATAGATCAGGGTAAGCGTGACACCGTACTGGACGCCGCAAATTTAGGATCAAATAATTATATCCAGACAAACCCCCCCCTTTGTCAAGTCCTACGAACCCCTGGGTTAACCTGTACTTCCTACAGGTGCGAACTATTGCCATTCGTCAGTACGCGAGTACATATTAGGTACGGACAGCATATGTTCCATAATTTAGTGATTCGTAGCACTGACTGTTTGGTACCGGCTCGCTTTGTAGAACGTACATTAGTACCCCCCCCCCCCCCCCCCCCCCTGTCTGGAGTTAGCTATTTGATCAGGCAAGGAGCATTTCTGCTACCGGCACACTGCTTGGCCTAGGGAGGTTTATTAATATCCTACCGCGCCTTGCCACGTACTGATAGGTATTGCTGCTAACTACCGCAGCAACAAAGTTCTAGAATTAAATTAGTATACCAGATCAGCTAACGTACGGTAGCGATTAACCCCTATTCTTATCTTACAACCAGAATCTGGTATTAGTGCCGATCACGGGTGTAGTTACTAACACTGTGGTTGCCCATTGGGTTGTGGATAGGAAGGAGAGAGCTTTGACGTCATTCGTGAGTATAAAGTTCTATAAACGCGACTAGTTTATTTTAGTAGCTAGCGCACGGTATCACTTAGTCAGAAAATCACTAAAACCTAGTAAAAGGAATTACACGAAATTGTTTTACTTGTAACACACCCACACACACACGCCCTAAAACATATTGCCCTTAAAGTTCTACTAGCTGTAGCGCACTATACATTACTTTAGGTGGAAATTATCTGTATTTGTAAAATTAGGATCTGATTTAGTTGCGGCGATAAGGAGTATTTCACTTTCGTTATTAAACTGTTGTGTTGTCCAGCAGTTATTGTTACATTTAGGCCTGACCTTTTAGACTGATTTCGTACAGGGGGATCAGTTATTGTTACATTTAGGCACGACCCCTTTTCGACTGATTTAGGACTGTCAGTGTTGTTACGCTAGGTCTGTTAACCCACTAGCTCGTATATAAACCATATAAATCACACCGCGGCAAGTTACTGTATTTAGGACTGTCAGTGATAGTTAGGATTCGCTGCGCGGGGATTGTTTTCCCGTGAGTTTGGTCTGTTACTGTAACTGTACATCTGCCTCACCGGTTAGAGGACAGGTATCCTTCTGTCTAGTACGTAGGCATTCGACCCGCTCACGTACATAGAATAGATACAAGGCTCTGTTCCTCGCCAGTAGTCGTTTGTGTATTGTATCTGTTTGTTTAGATATCCTGGACTGGGATTTGTTGTCAGATACTGTACAAGCCCGTATACATTACTAGAGTCTCATAGTAAGATACATCGTTACTAGGATCTGGTAAGCGGTATACTACTGGACCCTTACAAATAAACTAAATTAAGGGAGGTTTCTGATTGGTTGAAAAAATAAATAAACCAAATTAAGTATATTTCTGATTGGTTGAAAAAATAAATAAACTAAATTAAGTTATTTCTGATTGGTTGAAAAATCTGATTGGTTTTGGATGTGAAAGTAATGAAGGATCGCTTCGGTCCGGTGAGTTATCCACAGCATTTAGTATAGCTGTGGAGCTGGAGTACTTGCTGATCCCGCACCAAAGTTTCCAGAAGAAAGCACGGAGTTTCACTACATGTTCTAAATTATGGGCATCGTCAGCATTAATGCCATACACTAGCTAGGAACAAACTAAAAAGCAAAGGAAAAAGTCCAACCGTCTGACCGGCCTACATGCAGACTGTATAATTTAGTTTATCCATTTTTTCAACCAATCAGAAACCTCCCTTAATTTAGTTTATTTTTTTTTTAACCAATCAGAAATATACTTAATTTAGTTTATTTATTTTTTCAACCAATCAGAAATAACTTAATTTAGTTTATTTATTTTTTCAACCAATCAGAAATATTTTAATTTAGTTTATTTATTTTTTCAACCAATCAAAAATATAATTAATTTAGTTTATTTATTTTTTCAACCAATCAGAAACCTCCCTTAATTTAGTTTATTTATTTTTTTAACCAATCAGAAATAACTTAATTTAGTTTATTTATTTTTTCAACCAATCAGAAATAACTTAATTTAGTTTATTTATTTTTTCAACCAATCAGAAATATTTTAATTTAGTTTATTTATTTTTTCAACCAATCAGAAATAACGTAATTTAGTTAATTTATTTTTTCAACCAATCAGAAGTCAATATTCGCATAATTTAGTTTAATTTGTTTCTGTTTTCTTAATCCCCTAAATAATCTAATTAGGGTTTATTTTTTTTCTTAATCCTCTTCGAAAAAAAATTAAATTAAATGTGGCCTAAATCAGCCACCGTAGAATTAGGCTACCCAAAATACTTCAGTACCGGTACGGTACTTATTTTCAGTTTTTGAGCCATTGTTTTGGAAATTTAATTTACTCCAAACAGCCAAACCTAAAATATGGCAAAATGACGAATTACCCCAACTTCACTCTCATTTATTGTTTTGGTTAATAAAACTTGCCACTGTAACCTGCTCTTTTCGGTCAAAATTGTTTCAACAGTTCAATGTTTGGCGCGCTTAAAAATTTCATAGGCCTATCCTTTGTTCTTCGAAAAAAATGCATTGGCGCGCCATCCGGCGCACTTTTTGGATGGAATCCATACAGGAGTCCAATATTGGACTTTGGAGTCTAAAATTACTGAATTATACTTGAACTGTCCAACTGTTGAAGTTGACTTGAAGGACTGAGACTGACGGACCAGGACCAGACCACGCAACTGCCATACCACATCAGCACATAGGGGACCTAGGGCTGGCCCTGGCAAGTGGCAACCTAGGTTTTTAGCAAGGTGTACTAAATAACAGGTCATGCAGCGAGCGGATTCCTGAAATTAGCGTGGGTCGATCTTTTCCCTATTTATGACACTATTTTCATAATATTTCCTTAGAAACTTATTTTATGCTACTTTTGTTAGGTGGACATGATGACTCGGGTTCATAGCAATGTAATAAAATGTCTTTCTGGAATTTTTATCTTGTAGTTGCCAAGGTAACCGGGTGCAAAGTTCAAACTTTGCGCGCCTGTAATTCAAGACGACAATGGATTCTTCCCTTGAGATTTGGTAGGTGATTAAAGGAAATAAAAGTCAATCAAAATATTTTACATTTGAATTTGTTTACCTTCCGGTTGCCATGGAAATAAGTATAAAGAAAAATTGTCTACCAATTCTATAGAACACCATTTTTATTCGGTTTGTCAGTCTAAATAATAAGTTAAAATTGCCAACAGTTTATTTTATAATTCGTCAATTGAGAATCATATTTCTAAAAGTAAATATTTACCAATAAACTAAACTGTCCAATTAGAGGTCAAGACCTGTGATAGCATGATTTTGACATTCCAGAATATTAAATTTCGGTTAGCAATTATTATAAATAAAGGACAGCCACCAGGCATGTTTGTTGAAAATTATATAAGTAGTAAATAGTAGCCCAATTTCTATCTGGCGGTCATAATGGGAAATTATCGTAATTCCCGTCACCATGGAAACGGGATTGAAAAAAATTTAAATGTAAAATATTTTTATATACTTTTATTCCCTTTACTCATATACCAAATCTCAAGAACAGAATCCCTTGTCGTCTTGAATTACAGGCGCTCGAAATTAGAATTTTGCACCCGGGTACCTTGGCAACTACAAGATAAAAATTCCAGAAGACATTTTATTACGTTTCTATGAACCCTAGTCATCCACCTAACCAAAGTTGCATAAGAGAGGTTTCTAAGAAAATAATATGAAAATAGCGTCATAAATAGGGAAACGAGTGGCCCACGCTAATTTCA
>JAUCBJ010005205.1:0-23489 GCA_032718475.1 Nemertoderma westbladi
AACTCCTCCTTGCGGGAGATCGTTTATATAGAGTAGAAACAATAAGGGCGAGAGAACTCCTCCTTGCGGGAGATCGTTTATATAGAGTAGAAACAATAAGGGCGAGAGAACTCCTCCTTGCGGGAGATCGTTTATATAGAGTAGAAACAATAAGGGCGAGAGAACTCCTCCTTGCGGGAGATCGTTTATATAGAGTAGAAACAATAAGGGCGAGAGAACTCCTCCTTGCGGGAGATCGTTTATATAGAGTAGAAACAATAAGGGCGAGAGAACTCCTCCTTGCGGGAGATCGTTTATATAGAGTAGAAACAATAAGGGCGAGAGAACTCCTCCTTGCGGGAGATCGTTTATATAGAGTAGAAACAATAAGGGCGAGAGAACTCCTCCTTGCGGGAGATCGTTTATATAGAGTAGAAACAATAAGGGCGAGAGAACTCCTCCTTGCGGGAGATCGTTTATATAGAGTAGAAACAATAAGGGCGAGAGAACTCCTCCTTGCGGGAGATCGTTTATATAGAGTAGAAACAATAAGGGCGAGAGAACTCCTCCTTGCGGGAGATCGTTTATATAGAGTAGAAACAATAAGGGCGAGAGAACTCCTCCTTGCGGGAGATCGTTTATATAGAGTAGAAACAATAAGGGCGAGAGAACTCCTCCTTGCGGGAGATCGTTTATATAGAGTAGAAACAATAAGGGCGAGAGAACTCCTCCTTGCGGGAGATCGTTTATATAGAGTAGAAACAATAAGGGCGAGAGAACTCCTCCTTGCGGGAGATCGTTTATATAGAGTAGAAACAATAAGGGCGAGAGAACTCCTCCTTGCGGGAGATCGTTTATATAGAGTAGAAACAATAAGGGCGAGAGAACTCCTCCTTGCGGGAGATCGTTTATATAGAGTAGAAACAATAAGGGCGAGAGAACTCCTCCTTGCGGGAGATCGTTTATATAGAGTAGAAACAATAAGGGCGAGAGAACTCCTCCTTGCGGGAGATCGTTTATATAGAGTAGAAACAATAAGGGCGAGAGAACTCCTCCTTGCGGGAGATCGTTTATATAGAGTAGAAACAATAAGGGCGAGAGAACTCCTCCTTGCGGGAGATCGTTTATATAGAGTAGAAACAATAAGGGCGAGAGAACTCCTCCTTGCGGGAGATCGTTTATATAGAGTAGAAACAATAAGGGCGAGAGAACTCCTCCTTGCGGGAGATCGTTTATATAGAGTAGAAACAATAAGGGCGAGAGAACTCCTCCTTGCGGGAGATCGTTTATATAGAGTAGAAACAATAAGGGCGAGAGAACTCCTCCTTGCGGGAGATCGTTTATATAGAGTAGAAACAATAAGGGCGAGAGAACTCCTCCTTGCGGGAGATCGTTTATATAGAGTAGAAACAATAAGGGCGAGAGAACTCCTCCTTGCGGGAGATCGTTTATATAGAGTAGAAACAATAAGGGCGAGAGAACTCCTCCTTGCGGGAGATCGTTTATATAGAGTAGAAACAATAAGGGCGAGAGAACTCCTCCTTGCGGGAGATCGTTTATATAGAGTAGAAACAATAAGGGCGAGAGAACTCCTCCTTGCGGGAGATCGTTTATATAGAGTAGAAACAATAAGGGCGAGAGAACTCCTCCTTGCGGGAGATCGTTTATATAGAGTAGAAACAATAAGGGCGAGAGAACTCCTCCTTGCGGGAGATCGTTTATATAGAGTAGAAACAATAAGGGCGAGAGAACTCCTCCTTGCGGGAGATCGTTTATATAGAGTAGAAACAATAAGGGCGAGAGAACTCCTCCTTGCGGGAGATCGTTTATATAGAGTAGAAACAATAAGGGCGAGAGAACTCCTCCTTGCGGGAGATCGTTTATATAGAGTAGAAACAATAAGGGCGAGAGAACTCCTCCTTGCGGGAGATCGTTTATATAGAGTAGAAACAATAAGGGCGAGAGAACTCCTCCTTGCGGGAGATCGTTTATATAGAGTAGAAACAATAAGGGCGAGAGAACTCCTCCTTGCGGGAGATCGTTTATATAGAGTAGAAACAATAAGGGCGAGAGAACTCCTCCTTGCGGGAGATCGTTTATATAGAGTAGAAACAATAAGGGCGAGAGAACTCCTCCTTGCGGGAGATCGTTTATATAGAGTAGAAACAATAAGGGCGAGAGAACTCCTCCTTGCGGGAGATCGTTTATATAGAGTAGAAACAATAAGGGCGAGAGAACTCCTCCTTGCGGGAGATCGTTTATATAGAGTAGAAACAATAAGGGCGAGAGAACTCCTCCTTGCGGGAGATCGTTTATATAGAGTAGAAACAATAAGGGCGAGAGAACTCCTCCTTGCGGGAGATCGTTTATATAGAGTAGAAACAATAAGGGCGAGAGAACTCCTCCTTGCGGGAGATCGTTTATATAGAGTAGAAACAATAAGGGCGAGAGAACTCCTCCTTGCGGGAGATCGTTTATATAGAGTAGAAACAATAAGGGCGAGAGAACTCCTCCTTGCGGGAGATCGTTTATATAGAGTAGAAACAATAAGGGCGAGAGAACTCCTCCTTGCGGGAGATCGTTTATATAGAGTAGAAACAATAAGGGCGAGAGAACTCCTCCTTGCGGGAGATCGTTTATATAGAGTAGAAACAATAAGGGCGAGAGAACTCCTCCTTGCGGGAGATCGTTTATATAGAGTAGAAACAATAAGGGCGAGAGAACTCCTCCTTGCGGGAGATCGTTTATATAGAGTAGAAACAATAAGGGCGAGAGAACTCCTCCTTGCGGGAGATCGTTTATATAGAGTAGAAACAATAAGGGCGAGAGAACTCCTCCTTGCGGGAGATCGTTTATATAGAGTAGAAACAATAAGGGCGAGAGAACTCCTCCTTGCGGGAGATCGTTTATATAGAGTAGAAACAATAAGGGCGAGAGAACTCCTCCTTGCGGGAGATCGTTTATATAGAGTAGAAACAATAAGGGCGAGAGAACTCCTCCTTGCGGGAGATCGTTTATATAGAGTAGAAACAATAAGGGCGAGAGAACTCCTCCTTGCGGGAGATCGTTTATATAGAGTAGAAACAATAAGGGCGAGAGAACTCCTCCTTGCGGGAGATCGTTTATATAGAGTAGAAACAATAAGGGCGAGAGAACTCCTCCTTGCGGGAGATCGTTTATATAGAGTAGAAACAATAAGGGCGAGAGAACTCCTCCTTGCGGGAGATCGTTTATATAGAGTAGAAACAATAAGGGCGAGAGAACTCCTCCTTGCGGGAGATCGTTTATATAGAGTAGAAACAATAAGGGCGAGAGAACTCCTCCTTGCGGGAGATCGTTTATATAGAGTAGAAACAATAAGGGCGAGAGAACTCCTCCTTGCGGGAGATCGTTTATATAGAGTAGAAACAATAAGGGCGAGAGAACTCCTCCTTGCGGGAGATCGTTTATATAGAGTAGAAACAATAAGGGCGAGAGAACTCCTCCTTGCGGGAGATCGTTTATATAGAGTAGAAACAATAAGGGCGAGAGAACTCCTCCTTGCGGGAGATCGTTTATATAGAGTAGAAACAATAAGGGCGAGAGAACTCCTCCTTGCGGGAGATCGTTTATATAGAGTAGAAACAATAAGGGCGAGAGAACTCCTCCTTGCGGGAGATCGTTTATATAGAGTAGAAACAATAAGGGCGAGAGAACTCCTCCTTGCGGGAGATCGTTTATATAGAGTAGAAACAATAAGGGCGAGAGAACTCCTCCTTGCGGGAGATCGTTTATATAGAGTAGAAACAATAAGGGCGAGAGAACTCCTCCTTGCGGGAGATCGTTTATATAGAGTAGAAACAATAAGGGCGAGAGAACTCCTCCTTGCGGGAGATCGTTTATATAGAGTAGAAACAATAAGGGCGAGAGAACTCCTCCTTGCGGGAGATCGTTTATATAGAGTAGAAACAATAAGGGCGAGAGAACTCCTCCTTGCGGGAGATCGTTTATATAGAGTAGAAACAATAAGGGCGAGAGAACTCCTCCTTGCGGGAGATCGTTTATATAGAGTAGAAACAATAAGGGCGAGAGAACTCCTCCTTGCGGGAGATCGTTTATATAGAGTAGAAACAATAAGGGCGAGAGAACTCCTCCTTGCGGGAGATCGTTTATATAGAGTAGAAACAATAAGGGCGAGAGAACTCCTCCTTGCGGGAGATCGTTTATATAGAGTAGAAACAATAAGGGCGAGAGAACTCCTCCTTGCGGGAGATCGTTTATATAGAGTAGAAACAATAAGGGCGAGAGAACTCCTCCTTGCGGGAGATCGTTTATATAGAGTAGAAACAATAAGGGCGAGAGAACTCCTCCTTGCGGGAGATCGTTTATATAGAGTAGAAACAATAAGGGCGAGAGAACTCCTCCTTGCGGGAGATCGTTTATATAGAGTAGAAACAATAAGGGCGAGAGAACTCCTCCTTGCGGGAGATCGTTTATATAGAGTAGAAACAATAAGGGCGAGAGAACTCCTCCTTGCGGGAGATCGTTTATATAGAGTAGAAACAATAAGGGCGAGAGAACTCCTCCTTGCGGGAGATCGTTTATATAGAGTAGAAACAATAAGGGCGAGAGAACTCCTCCTTGCGGGAGATCGTTTATATAGAGTAGAAACAATAAGGGCGAGAGAACTCCTCCTTGCGGGAGATCGTTTATATAGAGTAGAAACAATAAGGGCGAGAGAACTCCTCCTTGCGGGAGATCGTTTATATAGAGTAGAAACAATAAGGGCGAGAGAACTCCTCCTTGCGGGAGATCGTTTATATAGAGTAGAAACAATAAGGGCGAGAGAACTCCTCCTTGCGGGAGATCGTTTATATAGAGTAGAAACAATAAGGGCGAGAGAACTCCTCCTTGCGGGAGATCGTTTATATAGAGTAGAAACAATAAGGGCGAGAGAACTCCTCCTTGCGGGAGATCGTTTATATAGAGTAGAAACAATAAGGGCGAGAGAACTCCTCCTTGCGGGAGATCGTTTATATAGAGTAGAAACAATAAGGGCGAGAGAACTCCTCCTTGCGGGAGATCGTTTATATAGAGTAGAAACAATAAGGGCGAGAGAACTCCTCCTTGCGGGAGATCGTTTATATAGAGTAGAAACAATAAGGGCGAGAGAACTCCTCCTTGCGGGAGATCGTTTATATAGAGTAGAAACAATAAGGGCGAGAGAACTCCTCCTTGCGGGAGATCGTTTATATAGAGTAGAAACAATAAGGGCGAGAGAACTCCTCCTTGCGGGAGATCGTTTATATAGAGTAGAAACAATAAGGGCGAGAGAACTCCTCCTTGCGGGAGATCGTTTATATAGAGTAGAAACAATAAGGGCGAGAGAACTCCTCCTTGCGGGAGATCGTTTATATAGAGTAGAAACAATAAGGGCGAGAGAACTCCTCCTTGCGGGAGATCGTTTATATAGAGTAGAAACAATAAGGGCGAGAGAACTCCTCCTTGCGGGAGATCGTTTATATAGAGTAGAAACAATAAGGGCGAGAGAACTCCTCCTTGCGGGAGATCGTTTATATAGAGTAGAAACAATAAGGGCGAGAGAACTCCTCCTTGCGGGAGATCGTTTATATAGAGTAGAAACAATAAGGGCGAGAGAACTCCTCCTTGCGGGAGATCGTTTATATAGAGTAGAAACAATAAGGGCGAGAGAACTCCTCCTTGCGGGAGATCGTTTATATAGAGTAGAAACAATAAGGGCGAGAGAACTCCTCCTTGCGGGAGATCGTTTATATAGAGTAGAAACAATAAGGGCGAGAGAACTCCTCCTTGCGGGAGATCGTTTATATAGAGTAGAAACAATAAGGGCGAGAGAACTCCTCCTTGCGGGAGATCGTTTATATAGAGTAGAAACAATAAGGGCGAGAGAACTCCTCCTTGCGGGAGATCGTTTATATAGAGTAGAAACAATAAGGGCGAGAGAACTCCTCCTTGCGGGAGATCGTTTATATAGAGTAGAAACAATAAGGGCGAGAGAACTCCTCCTTGCGGGAGATCGTTTATATAGAGTAGAAACAATAAGGGCGAGAGAACTCCTCCTTGCTGGAGATCGTTTATATAGAGTAGAAACAATAAGGGCGAGAGAACTCCTCCTTGCGGGAGATCGTTTATATAGAGTAGAAACAATAAGGGCGAGAGAACTCCTCCTTGCGGGAGATCGTTTATATAGAGTAGAAACAATAAGGGCGAGAGAACTCCTCCTTGCGGGAGATCGTTTATATAGAGTAGAAACAATAAGGGCGAGAGAACTCCTCCTTGCGGGAGATCGTTTATATAGAGTAGAAACAATAAGGGCGAGAGAACTCCTCCTTGCGGGAGATCGTTTATATAGAGTAGAAACAATAAGGGCGAGAGAACTCCTCCTTGCGGGAGATCGTTTATATAGAGTAGAAACAATAAGGGCGAGAGAACTCCTCCTTGCTGGGAGATCGTTTATATAGAGTAGAAACAATAAGGGCGAGAGAACTCCTCCTTGCGGGAGATCGTTTATATAGAGTAGAAACAATAAGGGCGAGAGAACTCCTCCTTGTGGGAGATCGTTTATATAGAGTAGAAACAATAAGGGCGAGAGAACTCCTCCTTGCGGGAGATCGTTTATATAGAGTAGAAACAATAAGGCGAGAGAACTCCTCCTTGCGGGAGATCGTTTATATAGAGTAGAAACAATAAGGGCGAGAGAACTCCTCCTTGTGGGAGATCGTTTATATAGAGTAGAAACAATAAGGGCGAGAGAACTCCTCCTTGCGGGAGATCGTTTATATAGAGTAGAAACAATAAGGGCGAGAGAACTCCTCCTTGCGGGAGATCGTTTATATAGAGTAGAAACAATAAGGGCGAGAGAACTCCTCCTTGTGGGAGATCGTTTATATAGAGTAGAAACAATAAGGGCGAGAGAACTCCTCCTTGCGGGAGATCGTTTATATAGAGTAGAAACAATAAGGGCGAGAGAACTCCTCCTTGCGGGAGATCGTTTATATAGAGTAGAAACAATAAGGGCGAGAGAACTCCTCCTTGCGGGAGATCGTTTATATAGAGTAGAAACAATAAGGGCGAGAGAACTCCTCCTTGTGGGAGATCGTTTATATAGAGTAGAAACAATAAGGGCGAGAGAACTCCTCCTTGCGGGAGATCGTTTATATAGAGTAGAAACAATAAGGGCGAGAGAACTCCTCCTTGTGGGAGATCGTTTATATAGAGTAGAAACAATAAGGGCGAGAGAACTCCTCCTTGCGGGAGATCGTTTATATAGAGTAGAAACAATAAGGGCGAGAGAACTCCTCCTTGTGGGAGATCGTTTATATAGAGTAGAAACAATAAGGGCGAGAGAACTCCTCCTTGCGGGAGATCGTTTATATAGAGTAGAAACAATAAGGGCGAGAGAACTCCTCCTTGCGGGAGATCGTTTATATAGAGTAGAAACAATAAGGGCGAGAGAACTCCTCCTTGCGGGAGATCGTTTATATAGAGTAGAAACAATAAGGGCGAGAGAACTCCTCCTTGCGGGAGATCGTTTATATAGAGTAGAAACAATAAGGGCGAGAGAACTCCTCCTTGCGGGAGATCGTTTATATAGAGTAGAAACAATAAGGGCGAGAGAACTCCTCCTTGTGGGAGATCGTTTATATAGAGTAGAAACAATAAGGGCGAGAGAACTCCTCCTTGCGGGAGATCGTTTATATAGAGTAGAAACAATAAGGGCGAGAGAACTCCTCCTTGTGGGAGATCGTTTATATAGAGTAGAAACAATAAGGGCGAGAGAACTCCTCCTTGCGGGAGATCGTTTATATAGAGTAGAAACAATAAGGGCGAGAGAACTCCTCCTTGTGGGAGATCGTTTATATAGAGTAGAAACAATAAGGGCGAGAGAACTCCTCCTTGCGGGAGATCGTTTATATAGAGTAGAAACAATAAGGGCGAGAGAACTCCTCCTTGCGGGAGATCGTTTATATAGAGTAGAAACAATAAGGGCGAGAGAACTCCTCCTTGCGGGAGATCGTTTATATAGAGTAGAAACAATAAGGGCGAGAGAACTCCTCCTTGCTGGAGATCGTTTATATAGAGTAGAAACAATAAGGGCGAGAGAACTCCTCCTTGCTGGAGATCGTTTATATAGAGTAGAAACAATAAGGGCGAGAGAACTCCTCCTTGCGGGAGATCGTTTATATAGAGTAGAAACAATAAGGGCGAGAGAACTCCTCCTTGCGGGAGATCGTTTATATAGAGTAGAAACAATAAGGGCGAGAGAACTCCTCCTTGCGGGAGATCGTTTATATAGAGTAGAAACAATAAGGGCGAGAGAACTCCTCCTTGCTGGAGATCGTTTATATAGAGTAGAAACAATAAGGGCGAGAGAACTCCTCCTTGCGGGAGATCGTTTATATAGAGTAGAAACAATAAGGGCGAGAGAACTCCTCCTTGTGGGAGATCGTTTATATAGAGTAGAAACAATAAGGGCGAGAGAACTCATCCTTGCGGGAGATCGTTTATATAGAGTAGAAACAATAAGGGCGAGAGAACTCCTCCTTGCGGGAGATCGTTTATATAGAGTAGAAACAATAAGGGCGAGAGAACTCCTCCTTGTGGGAGATCGTTTATATAGAGTAGAAACAATAAGGGCGAGAGAACTCCTCCTTGCTGGAGATCGTTTATATAGAGTAGAAACAATAAGGGCGAGAGAACTCCTCCTTGTGGGAGATCGTTTATATAGAGTAGAAACAATAAGGGCGAGAGAACTCCTCCTTGCGGGAGATCGTTTATATAGAGTAGAAACAATAAGGGCGAGAGAACTCCTCCTTGCTGGAGATCGTTTATATAGAGTAGAAACAATAAGGGCGAGAGAACTCCTCCTTGCTGGAGATCGTTTATATAGAGTAGAAACAATAAGAGCGAGAGAACTCCTCCTTGTGGGAGATCGTTTATATAGAGTAGAAACAATAAGAGCAAGAGAACTCCTCCTTGCGGGAGATCGTTTATATAGAGTAGAAACAATAAGGGCGAGAGAACTCCTCCTTGCTGGAGATCGTTTATATAGAGTAGAAACAATAAGGGCGAGAGAACTCCTCCTTGTGGGAGATCGTTTATATAGAGTAGAAACAATAAGGGCGAGAGAACTCCTCCTTGCTGGAGATCGTTTATATAGAGTAGAAACAATAAGAGCGAGAGAACTCCTCCTTGTGGGAGATCGTTTATATAGAGTAGAAACAATAAGAGCAAGAGAATTCCTCCTTGCGGGAGATCGTTTATATAGAGTAGAAACAATAAGGGCGAGAGAACTCCTCCTTGCGGGAGATCGTTTATATAGAGTAGAAACAATAAGGGCGAGAGAACTCCTCCTTGCGGGAGATCGTTTATATAGAGTAGAAACAATAAGGGCGAGAGAACTCCTCCTTGCTGGAGATCGTTTATATAGAGTAGAAACAATAAGAGCGAGAGAACTCCTCCTTGTGGGAGATCGTTTATATAAAGTAGAAACAATAAGGGCGAGAGAACTCCTCCTTGCTGGAGATCGTTTATATAGAGTAGAAACAATAAGAGCGAGAGAACTCCTCCTTGTGGGAGATCGTTTATATAGAGTAGAAACAATAAGAGCAAGAGAACTCCTCCTTGCGGGAGATCGTTTATATAGAGTAGAAACAATAAGGGCGAGAGAACTCCTCCTTGCTGGAGATCGTTTATATAGAGTAGAAACAATAAGGGCGAGAGAACTCCTCCTTGTGGGAGATCGTTTATATAGAGTAGAAACAATAAGGGCGAGAGAACTCCTCCTTGCTGGAGATCGTTTATATAGAGTAGAAACAATAAGAGCGAGAGAACTCCTCCTTGTGGGAGATCGTTTATATAGAGTAGAAACAATAAGAGCAAGAGAACTCCTCCTTGCGGGAGATCGTTTATATAGAGTAGAAACAATAAGGGCGAGAGAACTCCTCCTTGCGGGAGATCGTTTATATAGAATAGAAACAATAAGGGCGAGAGAACTCCTCCTTGTGGGAGATCGTTTATATAGAGTAGAAACAATAAGGGCGAGAGAACTCCTCCTTGCGGGAGATCGTTTATATAGAGTAGAAACAATAAGGGCGAGAGAACTCCTCCTTGCGGGAGATCGTTTATATAGAGTAGAAACAATAAGGGCGAGAGAACTCCTCCTTGCTGGAGGAGATCGTTTATATAGAGTAGAAACAATAAGAGCGAGAGAACTCCTCCTTGTGGGAGATCGTTTATATAGAGTAGAAACAATAAGAGCAAGAGAACTCCTCCTTGCGGGAGATCGTTTATATAGAGTAGAAACAATAAGGGCGAGAGAACTCCTCCTTGCGGGAGATCGTTTATATAGAGTAGAAACAATAAGGGCGAGAGAACTCCTCCTTGCGGGAGATCGTTTATATAGAGTAGAAACAATAAGGGCAAGAGAACTCCTCCTTGCGGGAGATCGTTTATATAGAGTAGAAACAATAAGGGCGAGAGAACTCCTCCTTGCTGGAGGAGATCGTTTATATAGAGTAGAAACAATAAGGGCGAGAGAACTCCTCCTTGCTGGAGATCGTTTATATAGAGTAGAAACAATAAGAGCGAGAGAACTCCTCCTTGTGGGAGATCGTTTATATAGAGTAGAAACAATAAGAGCAAGAGAACTCCTCCTTGCGGGAGATCGTTTATATAGAGTAGAAACAATAAGGGCGAGAGAACTCCTCCTTGCTGGAGATCGTTTATATAGAGTAGAAACAATAAGGGCGAGAGAACTCCTCCTTGTGGGAGATCGTTTATATAGAGTAGAAACAATAAGGGCGAGAGAACTCCTCCTTGCTGGAGATCGTTTATATAGAGTAGAAACAATAAGAGCGAGAGAACTCCTCCTTGTGGGAGATCGTTTATATAGAGTAGAAACAATAAGAGCAAGAGAATTCCTCCTTGCGGGAGATCGTTTATATAGAGTAGAAACAATAAGGGCGAGAGAACTCCTCCTTGCGGGAGATCGTTTATATAGAGTAGAAACAATAAGGGCGAGAGAACTCCTCCTTGCGGGAGATCGTTTATATAGAGTAGAAACAATAAGGGCGAGAGAACTCCTCCTTGCTGGAGATCGTTTATATAGAGTAGAAACAATAAGAGCGAGAGAACTCCTCCTTGTGGGAGATCGTTTATATAAAGTAGAAACAATAAGGGCGAGAGAACTCCTCCTTGCTGGAGATCGTTTATATAGAGTAGAAACAATAAGAGCGAGAGAACTCCTCCTTGTGGGAGATCGTTTATATAGAGTAGAAACAATAAGAGCAAGAGAACTCCTCCTTGCGGGAGATCGTTTATATAGAGTAGAAACAATAAGGGCGAGAGAACTCCTCCTTGCTGGAGATCGTTTATATAGAGTAGAAACAATAAGGGCGAGAGAACTCCTCCTTGTGGGAGATCGTTTATATAGAGTAGAAACAATAAGGGCGAGAGAACTCCTCCTTGCTGGAGATCGTTTATATAGAGTAGAAACAATAAGAGCGAGAGAACTCCTCCTTGTGGGAGATCGTTTATATAGAGTAGAAACAATAAGAGCAAGAGAACTCCTCCTTGCGGGAGATCGTTTATATAGAGTAGAAACAATAAGGGCGAGAGAACTCCTCCTTGCGGGAGATCGTTTATATAGAATAGAAACAATAAGGGCGAGAGAACTCCTCCTTGTGGGAGATCGTTTATATAGAGTAGAAACAATAAGGGCGAGAGAACTCCTCCTTGCGGGAGATCGTTTATATAGAGTAGAAACAATAAGGGCGAGAGAACTCCTCCTTGCGGGAGATCGTTTATATAGAGTAGAAACAATAAGGGCGAGAGAACTCCTCCTTGCTGGAGGAGATCGTTTATATAGAGTAGAAACAATAAGAGCGAGAGAACTCCTCCTTGTGGGAGATCGTTTATATAGAGTAGAAACAATAAGAGCAAGAGAACTCCTCCTTGCGGGAGATCGTTTATATAGAGTAGAAACAATAAGGGCGAGAGAACTCCTCCTTGCGGGAGATCGTTTATATAGAGTAGAAACAATAAGGGCGAGAGAACTCCTCCTTGCGGGAGATCGTTTATATAGAGTAGAAACAATAAGGGCGAGAGAACTCCTCCTTGCGGGAGATCGTTTATATAGAGTAGAAACAATAAGGGCGAGAGAACTCCTCCTTGCTGGAGGAGATCGTTTATATAGAGTAGAAACAATAAGAGCGAGAGAACTCCTCCTTGTGGGAGATCGTTTATATAGAGTAGAAACAATAAGAGCAAGAGAACTCCTCCTTGCGGGAGATCGTTTATATAGAGTAGAAACAATAAGGGCGAGAGAACTCCTCCTTGCGGGAGATCGTTTATATAGAGTAGAAACAATAAGGGCGAGAAAACTCCTCCTTGCGGGAGATCGTTTATATAGAGTAGAAACAATAAGGGCGAGAGAACTCCTCCTTGCGGGAGATCGTTTATATAGAGTAGAAACAATAAGGGCGAGAGAACTCCTCCTTGCGGGAGATCGTTTATATAGAGTAGAAACAATAAGGGCGAGAGAACTCCTCCTTGCGGGAGATCGTTTATATAGAGTAGAAACAATAAAGGCGAGAGAACTCCTCCTTGCGGGAGATCGTTTATATAGAGTAGAAACAATAAGGGCGAGAGAACTCCTCCTTGCGGGAGATCGTTTATATAGAGTAGAAACAATAAGGGCGAGAAAACTCCTCCTTGCGGGAGATCGTTTATATAGAGTAGAAACAATAAGGGCGAGAAAACTCCTCCTTGCGGGAGATCGTTTATATAGAGTAGAAACAATAAGGGTGAGAGAACTCCTCCTTGCGGGAGATCGTTTATATAGAGTAGAAACAATAAGGGCGAGAAAACTCCTCCTTGCGGGAGATCGTTTATATAGAGTAGAAACAATAAGGGCGAGAGAACTCCTCCTTGCGGGAGATCGTTTATATAGAGTAGAAACAATAAGGGCGAGAAAACTCCTCCTTGCGGGAGATCGTTTATATAGAGTAGAAACAATAAGGGTGAGAGAACTCCTCCTTGTGGGAGATCGTTTATATAGAGTAGAAACAATAAGGGCGAGAGAACTCATCCTTGCGGGAGATCGTTTATATAGAGTAGAAACAATAAGGGCGAGAGAACTCCTCCTTGCGGGAGATCGTTTATATAGAGTAGAAACAATAAGGGCGAGAGAACTCCTCCTTGCGGGAGATCGTTTATATAGAGTAGAAACAATAAGGGCGAGAGAACTCCTCCTTGCTGGAGATCGTTTATATAGAGTAGAAACAATAAGGGCGAGATAACTCCTCCTTGCGGGAGATCGTTTATATAGAGTAGAAACAATAAGGGCGAGAGAACTCCTTGTGGGAGATCGTTTATATAGAGTAGAAACAATAAGGGCGAGAGAACTCCTCCTTGCGGAAGATGGTTTATATAGAGTAGAAACAATAAGGGCGAGAGAACTCCTCCTTGCGGGAGATCGTTTATATAGAGTAGAAACAATAAGGGCGAGAGAACTCCTCCTTGTGGGAGATCGTTTATATAGAGTAGAAACAATAAGGGCGAGAGAACTCCTCCTTGCGGGAGATCGTTTATATAGAGTAGAAACAATAAGGGCGAGAGAACTCCTCCTTGTGGGAGATCGTTTATATAGAGTAGAAACAATAAGGGCGAGAGAACTCCTCCTTGCGGGAGATCGTTTATATAGAGTAGAAACAATAAGGGCGAGAGAACTCCTCCTTGCGGGAGATCGTTTATATAGAGTAGAAACAATAAGGGTGAGAGAACTCCTACTTGCGGGAGATCGTTTATATAGAGTAGAAACAATAAGGGCGAGAGAACTCCTCCTTGCGGGAGATCTTTTATATAGAGTAGAAACAATAAGGGCGAGAGAACTCCTCCTTGCGGGAGATCGTTTATATAGAGTAGAAACAATAAGGGCGAGAGAACTCCTCCTTGCGGGAGATCGTTTATATAGAGTAGAAACAATAAGGGTGAGAGAACTCCTACTTGCGGGAGATCGTTTATATAGAGTAGAAACAATAAGGGCGAGAGAACTCCTCCTTGCGGGAGATCTTTTATATAGAGTAGAAACAATAAGGGCGAGAGAACTCCTCCTTGCGGGAGATCGTTTATATAGAGTAGAAACAATAAGGGCGAGAGAACTCCTCCTTGCGGGAGATCGTTTATATAGAGTAGAAACAATAAGGGCGAGAGAACTCCTCCTTGCGGGAGATCGTTTATATAGAGTAGAAACAATAAGGGCGAGAGAACTCCTCCTTGCGGGAGATCGTTTATATAGAGTAGAAACAATAAGGGCGAGAGAACTCCTCCTTGCGGGAGATCGTTTATATAGAGTAGAAACAATAAGGGCGAGAGAACTCCTCCTTTCGGGAGATCGTTTATATAGAGTAGAAACAATAAGGGCGAGAGAACTCCTCCTTGCTGGAGATCGTTTATATAGAGTAGAAACAATAAGGGCGAGATAACTCCTCCTTGCGGGAGATCGTTTATATAGAGTAGAAACAATAAGGGCGAGAGAACTCCTTGTGGGAGATCGTTTATATAGAGTAGAAACAATAAGGGCGAGAGAACTCCTCCTTGCGGGAGATCGTTTATATAGAGTAGAAACAATAAGGGCGAGAGAACTCCTCCTTGCGGGAGATCGTTTATATAGAGTAGAAACAATAAGGGTGAGAGAACTCCTACTTGCGGGAGATCGTTTATATAGAGTAGAAACAATAAGGGCGAGAGAACTCCTCCTTGCGGGAGATCGTTTATATAGAGTAGAAACAATAAGGGCGAGAGAACTCCTCCTTGCGGGAGATCTTTTATATAGAGTAGAAACAATAAGGGCGAGAGAACTCCTCCTTGCGGGAGATCGTTTATATAGAGTAGAAACAATAAGGGCGAGAGAACTCCTTGTGGGAGATCGTTTATATAGAGTAGAAACAATAAGGGCGAGAGAACTCCTCCTTGCGGGAGATCGTTTATATAGAGTAGAAACAATAAGGGCGAGAGAACTCCTCCTTGCTGGAGATCGTTTATATAGAGTAGAAACAATAAGGGCGAGAGAACTCCTCCTTGCGGGAGATCGTTTATATAGAGTAGAAACAATAAGGGCGAGAGAACTCCTCCTTGCGGGAGATCTTTTATATAGAGTAGAAACAATAAGGGCGAGAGAACTCCTTGTGGGAGATCGTTTATATAGAGTAGAAACAATAAGGGCGAGAGAACTCCTCCTTGCGGGAGATCGTTTATATAGAGTAGAAACAATAAGGGCGAGAGAACTCCTCCTTGCTGGAGATCGTTTATATAGAGTAGAAACAATAAGGGCGAGAGAACTCCTCCTTGCGGGAGATCGTTTATATAGAGTAGAAACAATAAGGGCGAGAGAACTCCTCCTTGCTGGAGATCGTTTATATAGAGTAGAAACAATAAGGGCGAGAGAACTCCTCCTTGCTGGAGATCGTTTATATAGAGTAGAAACAATAAGGGCGAGAGAACTCCTCCTTGCGGGAGATCGTTTATATAGAGTAGAAACAATAAGGGCGAGAGAACTCCTCCTTGCGGGAGATCGTTTATATAGAGTAGAAACAATAAGGGCGAGAGAACTCCTCCTTGCGGGAGATCGTTTATATAGAGTAGAAACAATAAGGGCGAGAGAACTCCTCCTTGTGGGAGATCGTTTATATAGAGTAGAAACAATAAGGGTGAGAGAACTCCTCCTTGCGGGAGATCGTTTATATAGAGTAGAAACAATAAGGGCGAGAGAACTCCTCCTTGCGGGAGATCGTTTATATAGAGTAGAAACAATAAGGGCGAGAGAACTCCTCCTTGCGGGAGATCGTTTATATAGAGTAGAAACAATAAGGGCGAGAGAACTCCTCCTTGCGGGAGATCGTTTATATAGAGTAGAAACAATAAGCGCGAGAGAACTCCTCCTTGTGGGAGATCGTTTATATAGAGTAGAAACAATAAGGGCGAGAGAACTCCTCCTTGCGGGAGATCGTTTATATAGAGTAGAAACAATAAGGGCGAGAGAACTCCTCCTTGCGGGAGATCGTTTATATAGAGTAGAAACAATAAGGGCGAGAGAACTCCTCCTTGCGGGAGATCGTTTATATAGAGTAGAAACAATAAGGGCGAGAGAACTCCTCCTTGTGGGTGATCGTTTATATAGAGTAGAAACAATAAGGGCGAGAGAACTCCTCCTTGTGGGAGATCGTTTATATAGAGTAGAAACAATAAGGGCGAGAGAACTCCTCCTTGCGGGAGATCGTTTATATAGAGTAGAAACAATAAGGGCGAGAGAACTCCTCCTTGTGGGAGATCGTTTATATAGAGTAGAAACAATAAGGGCGAGAGAACTCCTCCTTGCGGGAGATCGTTTATATAGAGTAGAAACAATAAGAGCGAGAGAACTCCTCCTTGCGGGAGATCGTTTATATAGAGTAGAAACAATAAGGGCGAGAGAACTCCTCCTTGCGGGAGATCGTTTATATAGAGTAGAAACAATAAGGGCGAGAGAACTCCTCCTTGCGGGAGATCGTTTATATAGAGTAGAAACAATAAGGGTGAGAGAACTCCTCCTTGCGGGAGATCGTTTATATAGAGTAGAAACAATAAGGGTGAGAGAACTCCTCCTTGCTGGAGATCGTTTATATAGAGTAGAAACAATAAGGGCGAGAGAACTCCTCCTTGCGGGAGATCGTTTATATAGATTAGAAACAATAAGGGCGAGAGAACTCCTCCTTGTGGGAGATCGTTTATATAGAGTAGAAACAATAAGGGCGAGAGAACTCCTCCTTGCGGGAGATCGTTTATATAGAGTAGAAACAATAAGGGCGAGAGAACTCCTCCTTGCGGGAGATCGTTTATATAGAGTGGAAACAATAAGGGCGAGAGAACTCCTCCTTGCGGGAGATCGTTTATATAGAGTAGAAACAATAAGGGCGAGAGAACTCCTCCTTGCGGGAGATCGTTTATATAGAGTAGAAACAATAAGGGCGAGAGAACTCCTCCTTGCGGGAGATCGTTTATATAGAATAGAAACAATAAGGGCGAGAGAACTCCTCCTTGCGGGAGATCGTTTATATAGAGTAGAAACAATAAGGGTGAGAGAACTCCTCCTTGCGGGAGATCGTTTATATAGAGTAGAAACAATAAGGGCGAGAGAACTCCTCCTTGCGGGAGATCGTTTATATAGAGTAGAAACAATAAGGGCGAGAGAACTCCTCCTTGCGGGAGATCGTTTATATAGAGTAGAAACAATAAGGGTGAGAGAACTCCTCCTTGCGGGAGATCGTTTATATAGAGTAGAAACAATAAGGGCGAGAGAACTCCTCCTTGCGGGAGATCGTTTATATAGAGTAGAAACAATAAGGGCGAGAGAACTCCTCCTTGCGGGAGATCGTTTATATAGAGTAGAAACAATAAGGGCGAGAGAACTCCTCCTTGCGGGAGATCGTTTATATAGAGTAGAAACAATAAGGGCGAGAGAACTCCTCCTTGCGGGAGATCGTTTATATAGAGTAGAAACAATAAGCGCGAGAGAACTCCTCCTTGCGGGAGATCGTTTATATAGAGTAGAAACAATAAGCGCGAGAGAACTCCTCCTTGCGGGAGATCGTTTATATAGAGTAGAAACAATAAGGGCGAGAGAACTCCTCCTTGCGGGAGATCGTTTATATAGAGTAGAAACAATAAGGGCGAGAGAACTCCTCCTTGCGGGAGATCGTTTATATAGAGTAGAAACAATAAGGGCGAGAGAACTCCTCCTTGCGGGAGATCGTTTATATAGAGTAGAAACAATAAGGGCGAGAGAACTCCTCCTTGTGGGAGATCGTTTATATAGAGTAGAAACAATAAGGGCGAGAGAACTCCTCCTTGCGGGAGATCGTTTATATAGAGTAGAAACAATAAGGGCGAGAGAACTCCTCCTTGTGGGAGATCGTTTATATAGAGTAGAAACAATAAGGGCGAGAGAACTCATCCTTGCGGGAGATCGTTTATATAGAGTAGAAACAATAAGGGCGAGAGAACTCCTCCTTGCGGGAGATCGTTTATATAGAGTAGAAACAATAAGGGCGAGAGAACTCCTCCTTGTGGGAGATCGTTTATATAGAGTAGAAACAATAAGGGCGAGAGAACTCCTCCTTGCGGGAGATCGTTTATATAGAGTAGAAACAATAAGGGCGAGAGAACTCCTCCTTGTGGGAGATCGTTTATATAGAGTAGAAACAATAAGGGCGAGAGAACTCCTCCTTGCGGGAGATCGTTTATATAGAGTAGAAACAATAAGGGCGAGAGAACTCCTCCTTGCGGGAGATCGTTTATATAGAGTAGAAACAATAAGGGCGAGAGAATTCCTCCTTGCTGGAGATCGTTTATATAGAGTAGAAACAATAAGGGCGAGAGAACTCCTCCTTGCTGGAGATCGTTTATATAGAGTAGAAACAATAAGAGCGAGAGAACTCCTCCTTGTGGGAGATCTTTTATATAGAGTAGAAACAATAAGGGCGAGAGAACTCCTCCTTGCGGGAGATCGTTTATATAGAGTAGAAACAATAAGGGCGAGAGAACTCCTCCTTGCGGGAGATCGTTTATATAGAGTAGAAACAATAAGGGCGAGAGAACTCCTCCTTGCGGGAGATCGTTTATATAGAGTAGAAACAATAAGGGCGAGAAAACTCCTCCTTGCTGGAGATCGTTTATATAGAGTAGAAGCAATAAGGGCGAGAGAACTCCTCCTTGCGGGAGATCGTTTATATAGAGTAGAAACAATAAGGGCGAGAGAACTCCTCCTTGCGGGAGATCGTTTATATAGAGTAGAAACAATAAGGGCGAGAGAACTCCTCCTTGCGGGAGATCGTTTATATAGAGTAGAAACAATAAGGGCGAGAGAACTCCTCCTTGCGGGAGATCGTTTATATAGAGTAGAAACAATAAGGGCGAGAGAACTCCTCCTTGCGGGAGATCGTTTATATAGAGTAGAAACAATAAGCGCGAGAGAACTCCTCCTTGCGGGAGATCGTTTATATAGAGTAGAAACAATAAGGGCGAGAGAACTCCTCCTTGCTGGAGATCGTTTATATAGAGTAGAAACAATAAGGGCGAGAAAACTCCTCCTTGCGGGAGATCGTTTATATAGAGTAGAAACAATAAGGGCGAGAGAACTCCTCCTTGTGGGAGATCGTTTATATAGAGTAGAAACAATAAGGGCGAGAGAACTCCTCCTTGCGGGAGATCGTTTATATAGAGTAGAAACAATAAGGGCGAGAGAACTCCTCCTTGCGGGAGATCGTTTATATAGAGTAGAAACAATAAGGGCGAGAGAACTCCTCCTTGCGGGAGATCGTTTATATAGAGTAGAAACAATAAGGGCGAGAGAACTCCTCCTTGCGGGAGATCGTTTATATAGAGTAGAAACAATAAGGGCGAGAGAACTCCTCCTTGCTGGAGATCGTTTATATAGAGTAGAAACAATAAGGGCGAGAGAACTCCTCCTTGCGGGAGATCGTTTATATAGAGTAGAAACAATAAGGGCGAGAGAACTCCTCCTTGTGGGAGATCGTTTATATAGAGTAGAAACAATAAGGGCGAGAGAACTCCTCCTTGCGGGAGATCGTTTATATAGAGTAGAAACAATAAGGGCGAGAGAACTCCTCCTTGCGGGAGATCGTTTATATAGAGTAGAAACAATAAGGGCGAGAGAACTCCTCCTTGCGGGAGCCCAAGCACAATAGAACAGGTTACAGTTTTATTTTTGAGAATAATCAGCAGTTATTTGCGTCGAATTTCCCCTGGAGAGGGATGAATTTTTATTGCGTCCAGTCCTCCCTATCTGCTCGATTAATAAAAGTCTAGTTTCAAGGAATTATCATTTTTATTATCTATTAAAGTGATTGTATAGCAAACACAGTATTACAATAATGACAATGTAATGACAATTAATACGAACATTACCGAAAAAATTGCCTGTGAAACTCTAGGAATAATCATATTATTTTAATATTTCCAGTTTCGCGGTACACCCCCACCCCGCCCGATGTTAATTATATTACTATTACAGTACCGGTTCTAGGTCGAGCATACTCGGACAGTGGAAATGAGATCCTTCCAGGCTTCCCGATTCTCCATAGTTGTCGCAATTTCGTTTCTCCCAAGTTCTCAAGTTCAGTATCCCTTTCAAGTTGATCTACATGTTATGGCCGGTCGTCCACAACTACGCTTTCCATGAGTTGGTTGCCAGAAAAGTAGATATGGTAAGACCTCGTATTTACTTCGCCAGCAGTGCCCACTGAATCTTAATCTGCATTCACGGAGGGTGGTTGATACAGGTGGTATTGTACCATAAAGCTCGGCGTTTATCATGTGTTGTCTCCAGCTGATGTTTAGGGCTGCCCTTAGTAGTCTTGTGTAGCAACCATCAATTTGTTGTTCAATGATTTCGTCAGTGTCCAGGTCACACCCCCGTATAAAATACACTTTAATTTCCACTGTGGCTCAAAAGAACTTAGTGTTCTGGTGCCTGGAAAGGTCTTATTACCCCACCCGATTATTTTTTAATAGAGCTACCCATGCCTTTGCTTTTCTAACTTCCATGTCTTTTTGCTACTCAATGGTTGTCAAGTTTCCATCAACATTAAAGGTCACGAATTCGGTCTTGGTAGCATTTATGTGCAATCCAACAATTAATGATTAAAACAAAAGGTCTATATACCTTTCTAGTTGGAGGAAAATTGACTAAAATACTTTGCATTACACGTTTGAAAAAAGTAAAATTCAGAAATAACCAAAAATCAATGAATATATTTCGTGCTGCGCGAAGCGGAAAAAGATGACATTGACATTTTTTTTGTTTAAAGTTGGTCACTATAGGTTGAAAAATGACTGTTAAATTTTTTGGAGCGTTCCCACAAGAATTGGCGAGGGGGGAAACGGTTTTTTTCAAGGGTACGGATTTACAATAGAATGAACAGAACTATAATCCAATGCCCGCGACAATTACCTCTGGTATTCCATAAGCTCCTAGGATTTCCAGCATTTTACCTCTATGGATTGAGTCGAATACTTTCTTGAAGTTTTAAATATTGGAGTGATATAAATTGAACAATTATTATTTATTGGACGAAATATCTTTTTTTGATTTAGCGGGATTTTTAAAAGAACAGTTTTACAGGATGTAGGCTAACATGCAGTCTTTGTTGTTTTTACATTAACTGTGCGCCAGTCAGCCAGTGTCCTGACAGAGTGCTACTGTTGTATTTTCTACTTTAGGCCTACACCATGTGTACTAATTATTTGTCGTGCCAATACGCTGTAAGTCACCCAACTTAAGCGAAATTATTCATTTAATGGCCTATTATGGCTGCAAGTGGTATATCTGAAACACAGGAAGCAGACGATCACATTAAAAATGCAATCGAAAAGGATAAGAAAAAGGACTACAAATCGGCCCTGCGTCACTACGAGAAGGCTGTAGAATGTTATCTAAATGACATCAGGAATAAATCTTTGGACAAAACCAAAAGGCATTACATTCGTGCCAAATGCGACAAATACCTGAATCGTGCGGAAAAACTAAAAAGTTTCATTAGGCCTATGGGCCCAGAAAATTTATCTCTAACTCCGATACTAACAGCGGCTGCGGCTGATAAACCTACAGCCGTGCGGCCGTTATTTCCAACTCATAAACCAACATCCCAATGGTCTGAGTCTCTTCGGCTCAGGGTTAGATCTATCGCTAGTGGAAGTAAACCTGCCGCTACCGGAAGTAGGCCTACTAAGGATCCAGGCAGTAAAACATCTGGTGAAGAATTTCAAAACAAACTGAGTGACACCATTGTCGTGGAAACCCCCAACGTTAGTTGGGATGATGTGGCCGGATTGGAACTCGCTAAACAGTCCCTTAAAGAGGCCGTCATCCTCCCTATGAAGTTCCCGGAACTGTTCCAAACCGGTAGACGTGAGCCGTGGCGTGGAATCCTGTTGTTCGGTCCTCCGGGGACCGGGAAGTCCTTCCTAGCGAAGGCGTTGGCGACAGCCGCGAAGGGAACCACGTTTATTAGCGCAACTTCTTCGGATCTCCTGTCGAAATGGTTGGGAGAGAGCGAGAAACTCGTGCGGGGTTTATTTGAGTTGGCGAGGAGGCGGCGGCCTTCCATCGTGTTCATCGATGAGGTTGATGCGCTATGTGGAAGTCGGTTGGATACGGAGTCGGAGTCGGCTCGACGCGTTAAGACCGAGTTCCTGGTGCAGATGGACGGCGTGCGAGGCGGCTCTGAGGGGGTCCTAGTGCTGGGCGCGACCAACCTCCCCTGGGAGTTGGATCCCGCTCTCAGACGACGCTTCGAGAAACGCGTCTACATCCCGCTACCGGACGCCGACGCTCGGAACAAACTCTTCCGAGTCGGAGGATCCGCGAATCTGTCCGACGATGACTTCCTCGAGCTGTCTCGTCGTTCCCATGGTTATTCCGGTTCCGATATTGCCGTGGTCGTCCATGAGGCGCTCATGCTTCCACTACGATCCATCCAGCAATCGGAATACTTCCGCCTCGTCTCCGATGAAGCCGGTAATCTCTACGAATGTTGTTCTCCTAAATCTCCCGGTGCAGTAAAGATGACGTGGAACGACGTTCCTGCCA
Source organism: Nemertoderma westbladi (assembly GCA_032718475.1). NCBI lineage: Eukaryota > Metazoa > Xenacoelomorpha > Nemertodermatida > Nemertodermatidae > Nemertoderma > Nemertoderma westbladi. The sequence continues at coordinate 22,646 of JAUCBJ010005205.1, forward strand.
ATAAACTGCGGGAACCGCCACTGACACCGAAGGATTTGTTTATGGCTCTCTCCAACACTCCCCCCTCTGTCGCCCAAGACGAACTCGCACGCTACGAAACTTTCCTAAATAATTTTGGTCAACGAGGAACTTAATAGAATAATTAACTACATTTAAGATAATTTTCTAAATTTATTTTCATATTATTTTTTTTATATTATTATTAATGTTTCCCATTGGAATTGGATTGTAATCAATTACCTTTTGCAATATATACTAATTAATCCTAAAAATTAGCAGCTTGGTCTAGTGATGACATTCCTTGGCTTCCAACCAGGAAACCTGGTTTGATCCCTAGATGGGGCAGCACTGTTTGGGCTAGTCAGATCCGGTTTCGGCTGGATTTAAATTTTTTGGCTGGATTTCCATTTCAACGAATTGTTGACAAAATTTACAATTAATGTAAATTAAAAAAGAAAAAACATCAATAAATTTTCTTTTAAATTCAAACAAATTTTAACCTAAGCATCATATTCATTAATATTATGAATAATGATAGAGTCTAAAGCAGAGCTATATGCTATTATGACTATCTATCTACATGGTGAGCGGACTGATTGCAGTATTCTGAGTGAGTACTGTAATAACCCAGCAAGTGGGAGGCGTATAAAATATAAGATCGGAAAGGATCAGGGTACTGGAACAACCCAATAAAGATAGTAGCGACATCGAAACCCGCAATGGCAACCCAATACGCATACACTAGAACTTTAAATCTTATGGACAGTGCGGGTATTGCCGTATTGAACCACTTATTTTCGCTGTGTCATTAGGACCTGAAACCTTTCTTCCTGTGAATGCGATC
>JAUCBJ010005206.1:0-34883 GCA_032718475.1 Nemertoderma westbladi
GGGATATTAATAAACGTATCCACGGCCCTTGGCTCCTCGAAAATATTCGAGTCTGTCCCGCTCTCAGACGCCCCTATCCACGCCAGTTCCAGTTCGCGCGTGTGTCTAGTTTTGTACTCTATAAGCTCACTTTGGCGTTTCTCCAATTCTTTTAACTCACGCTCCTCTCTTGCCATTCTCTCCCGACACTCTCGTGCGTTCTGGTCGGCCAACTCTACCACTCTCCTAGCTCCCTCCCTTCGCCTCGCCTCACGTTCCTTGCATTCCTTTTCCTCTCTCGCCTCACGCTCCTTACGTTCCTTTTCCTCTATTTCCTCACACTCCCTAAGGCTTCTCGCGGCCCTTTCGGCCCTCTCTCCGGTTTCTCTAATCAGTTCCATCTCCTTCCCTGATAGCATTCTCCCCTCCTCTAACCGTCTATTTACTTCTCTCTGACCTTGTGCTATCAGGTCGAGATGGTAAGTGGCATTTATCTCTCTCACCCGTCTTCCTTTCACAGAGGATGTAGCAGACTTATCGGTTGGGACGGATTCCCTCCGCCTTCCCGTCCTACTAACTTTCCCCCTCCTCCCGGAACTACCTCCGACCAACGAGACCGAATCCTCGGGGTCAACCTCGGATTCGCCCTCCTCTGGTCTCCTCCAACCCACGAATTTTATACCCTGGGCATCGACTAAGTATGGCCCTATGTACACTACACCAGGCTGCATACCCCTACACTGCCATAAGTCACACAGTTCCTCGGCAACCCCTCTTGCTCTCTCCTTGGCCAGTTCTCTTTGTCCGAAACGCATTAAATAATTAAAGTGTCTATCCGACTCACCTAGTCCTTTTGTTAACTTTACCTCGTCTATCCTCGCCCCCTCTCTGGCCTCCTCAAATAGTCTCCGGGTCGCGTTGTAGGCCCGTCGAAGTCGATCGGAAACCCCAACGTCCTCGTCGCCGACCTCTCCTCCATCTCTCCGGGTCCGACGTCGTACCGGCGGCCCCACCGTCGCCGTTCCGGTGGGCCGTCCATCGCCCTTGGCCTGTGGCGGGCCGGCGACATCGGTACGTCGACCGTCATCGTGTGTCGACTCGTCTCCTTCTCCATCCAACTCACCCTCTCGATCTCTCAACTCGACTCTCCCTCCTCTCGACTCGACCTCTGGCTCCAGACGGCCCCCCTCATCCTGAACTGCCGGATGACCCGTTACCAATGGGTCCGGCGTCGTGGGCCCATACCGTCTGGTCGCGGCCTCGCGGATCGTTAGATCATGTTTGGGGTCCGCGTTGGTGTCGTCTCTCCTGACTGACTCATCTCTCTACTTTAGATTGGTGGCTGGTAGTCACTGTTTAGCTAACTAGGGCGGCAGCTCTGATTCAATCACTGTGACGGGATCCAGGAAGGATCCCGGTTTATCCGGTTTGTTGATCTACGCGTCCCCGCCGTGTGTGAAAGGTAAAAGAGTTTGCGTTGTTAAGATATATAAGTAGATATAGATAGTGACCGTAATATAGAGTTGTATATGGAAGGCGGGAGACGGTGATTGAAGTCCCGGTACTTCCCTAGCTAAACTAACCTAACTAACACCAATAACACACTGAGATAACTGAATAACTGATTACTGGGTAACTGTAAATATATTGCACGGTTTGGCCTCGTTACAGTACCTAGTCGATGCTTCCCCCCCTGATTGGTTAATACCCCTGTTGGCGCCAGTTGGAGTGTTTCCGTTCACTCCATCTATTCTCTCTGTGTCAGGGGAGTAACCCCTGACCCTTATTGTGCGTTACTCCTTCCCACTTTGTTGGGGAGACACGAGTGGTTAATTACCCAATCTCGTGGCCCCCAATATTGCTTATCGGCTTACTTTGTGGGGTGTTAGCGGGATTGAATAAGCTAACATACTCTATCTAACCGGTGAGGCAGAAAAACAGCCTACAAACAGACAAAACTCACCAGAAAACAATCCCGCGCAGCAAATCCTAAACTAATAATGCTGATGGTCCGGCTATGTCCGTAAACTTGCCACGGTGTGATTTATATGGGGGTGGGTTTGCTAGCTAAATACTAGCGAGCTATTCGGCAGACAAAAATCCAGTCTTATATATAATACAAAAGAAACAAAACAAGGTTCTAGAACACGTGTGTGTGTGTGCGGGGGGTGTAGGTGTACGTGTGTAGGCACTGGTTAACGCTACATACTATGGACGTAAGTGCCATACAATACTCACGTTCTGGGGACCTTTCGCGAACTGGGGACGTCCCCAGAACGTTCTGACTGGAAATTCGAAATCTTCATTGCCAAATTAGTCTAAATATGAAATTTCACCGTATTTAGGCTCAGTCCCCACTTTGTTTGTGTTAAGCCACACTCGTATGTGTTCGGTGTGTATGGGGTGTAAATATAGATGTCCCCACTATAACAGTGATAAGTATACACACATTATCTACGTCATTTTGTGACGTCACAATGTCCCCAGTGAGCTTATTTTTTAATGACCCCGGTTTGTGGTTGAAATTAAGTATATTATGAGTTATGTTCAATTATTTATGGATTAGTTAGTCAGGTCTGTCTTTGAGACAATGCAGCTCAGGCAATCCCTAGATAATGTTTTTTTATTGTTTTTATACACTCGTGAATAATTGTAAAAGTTAATATTTCCTTATGTGTTACCTAAGCACCCCTTGTGATGCAACTTTCCTCAGTTACTATAACAATGGATTTTCACTTAGTCGATAGTGCTAAACAATCCCGCATGCACTGTGCATACAAGCATGTAGAAATTTTTAATAATTTAATTAAAAAAAATTATTTTATTTAATATTTAATAATAATAATAAATAATTTTTAATAATTTACAAAAAAAAATTAATTAAAATAATTTAAATATTACGACAAATATCGTAATACGGCCACTGCTACTTTTTTTCTGCGGGGGCACTAATTAAATTCATGTTTAAAATAAATACAAATAAGGTGGAGCACAACGATATATGATATAACTCTTATCATTCAAATTACATTCACATCATTCAATTATATTAATTATATCATGAATTTTATACCTTTAATTTTTTAGACCCTTCTACGTACTGTAGTGGAAATAGACATTATAATAATTTAACGAACACACATCCATTCTAAATAGTGTACTGTACCTTGCGCACATCTGGGGACATTGGTTTTTTAGTGCTGAGAGTATTATATTATGCCCTACGTTCTACTTGTAGGTAGTTGCAAAGGACGTTAAGTATATATAATAATATTAATAAATTACCGAGAACACACCGTTCCAAATACTGTCCCTTGCGCACATCTGGGGACATTAGTTTTTTAGTGCTGAGAGTAATATATTATGCCCTACGTTCTACTTATGTAGGTAGTTGCAATGGACGTTAAGTATATATAATAATATTAATAAATTACCGAGAATACACCGTTCCAAATACTGTCCCTTGCGCACATCTGGGGACATTAGTTTTTGTAGTGCTGTGAGTATTATAATAGGCCCTACGTATAGTTGCAATGAATGTTACTACTACTACCACTACTACTAGGTCGAGCGAACTCGGATAGTAAAAATGAGATCCTTCCAGGCTTCCCGATTCTCCAACTACTACTAGGTCGAGCGAGCTCGGACAGTGGAAATGAGATCCTTCCAGGTTTCCCGATTCTCTATAGTTGCCGCAATTTTGTTTCTCCCAAGTTCAGTATCCCTTTCAAGTTGATCTATATATGTTATGGCCGGTCGTCTACGACTACGCTTTCCATGAGTTGGTTGCCAGAGAAGTAGATCTGGTATGACCTCGTCTTTACTTCGCCAGCAGTGCCCACTGAATCTTAATCTGCGTTTACAGAGGGTGGTTGATACAGGTGTGTGTGGGGGTGAGGGGGTGTGTGTTCGCGCTTTTGAAGACCTTTAGCAGTTTAACCTGCCAAAATTTATATGTCTTTTAGTTTATAAATCGACTTTAGCCTATGACAAGTATTTGATACAAATAAACACGACATTAGCCGAAGCCAGCCTATGCGCGACCATTCACCCGTTGGATATACCCGGGAGGCTGGATTCGGAAGCTTTAGATCTTATTGCGGTGTAAGCCTACTGTATTATTCGATTGATCGTTAATATATAATCTCTGACAAATATTATTCACTTTCGGGAAATATTAGCAGTTCCTTTAGGACGTGGCGCTCTATCTATGTAAACAGAGCTATGACTTATACTAAACACAACGGTATGGCTTAAGATTTACACTATAAGGCGCATTCTTTAGGAGATGCTTTGTTATCAGTCACAGCTCATGCACACACGGTACCACACAATACTGCACACTGATCTGCCGACAGTTACTGAATTTGATCAAGCATAAAGAGAACAGCAATGGACTCATGTAGTATCTATGAAACAGCATTAGATTCACTACAAACCACAATAATATAAGTCGCAATTGCTATATGTAACCGGTCTCTCTAACCTGTAGTGTATCAAGAAGATTGGGAAATTTGGGTTATTTATCGATATTCTCCAAATAATAACATTCAACCAACTGATACAAATAATAACAAACAGTAAAATGCAGTAAGACGGTAGATTAAGATATGATATGATAGATGAGTTGAGACATGATCGACGTGATGATAACAGTTATACGTTCTTATAATCTAAGCCGTACTAATGTTTTGCTAAAGTCTGAAACCCAGAGTCATTCCAAAGCCGGTGTTCCTTGGCCTAGGGAAAACTCACACTGAACTCGCCTAGTACCGATCTGTAGAGTATCTCCACGGATAAAGTGAAAATCGCCCTGATTGGCTGTTAAGCTGAACAAAGAACCATGTGCCCAACGGCCGTTTCCATGCCAGCAACCAGCTGGTAGATGTCGTAATCTGAATCATCCAAGCTACACGGTGTGAGTGTACTGGGAACGGATTTGACGCATTGCGGGTTTTTGTGTCTTGTTATGTCCGCTCAAGCACACATACAGAAGAATGACTTTTATGTCCGTTAAAACACCTACACGGTACTTTGCGGGCAAGGGGACTGATTATATCCGCAAAAGCCTTTGCAGTAGGTTTTAGAGTATTTGAGCGCATTGGGGGAAAACTGGATTGCGGAGCAAAGGGCCAGTTATATCCCACAAAAGCTTTTACACCGCTCCCAGAAAATGGGATTTAAGTCTATAAAATATACGAAATCACAGTTTCTAACATACAAAAATACTCTAAACAGTTAGTCTTTCTTGCGTGGACGGCGTTTACGCAGTTTTTTAAAGCTAGCAAGAGTCCTTTTCTCTTTGGGGCAAGCCACTTTACAAGGAGGGCTATAACTCCTGGATGAAGGGTGCAATATGATTGCATCAGAAGGTGTAGGATTATAGTCGGGGTATCCGCCGTTTCGATATGCTTCTCCTCGAGCTGATTTTCCTCCGCTCATTGTCGGATACGTTCGTCTAAAACTCTTGCCGAGAATAGGGTTGTCCAAGTTAAATATCGTCTTAAAGATTCTGGATTTCCCAACCGAGCTGGGATAAAGCCAATCCGTTTACCGCTTGGACTTGCTGTTATAATTTAAGTCCATCTGAACAAACGCAGGCTTTCTCCCTGATTCTCGCAGAACAGCGTCCAACTCGTTTCGTACAACGCTCTCCTCCACCTTGATGACGGGTGCACGTGCCCCAATCCAGCCAGGTAAGATGGGCAGATATTTTAGGGAGCCCACAACCGGAGTGTCACCGACTAACGGTTCAGGTAACACTGGATCTCTGAACGGTAAATACAGTTCGTGAGGATCCGTGATACTATTAGGATCAAGAGTCCGAGGTCTAACTAAGGAATGAGGAGGTCTGACCGAGCATTCCGGAACTGAGATCATAGGTCTACTCAAGGATCGCCTGAGTCGAGAGAGCGTGGGTAACACATCGAACAAGTTTCTCCCGAAACTCCCACAAACACAGCGAGCAAACCGTGTTTAAAGCAACGTCTCCGCTGGTGTTTATGTCTTTCCGTTTGTTGGTTGGTCTTGGGCCTTTATCGTAATAATACCAAGACACACGTCTTGTAGGGGAAACGCGGGTGACATCTATTTGGTGTTACAATGCTTCTCTCAAGAATTCTAAATATACGTTGGAGTTACCGCGTTTATCCGCTTCTTGAACGTCTTTTCTTTCGAGTCGATTTCGAATAGAAATTTCGCATTCGAATTTCAGTTTATTGTTACGACTCCGCTGGGTAGGATATTTGAATAGTACCATTTCCCTTTTGGTGTTGACCTAATCCGTATCATGTAAATCGATAGAATGTCCGTTAGTTAAGAAGTTCATATACGTACCATTGCGATGCTTATAGCGAGTGGTGAATTTTCTATAGTCCAATTCACGCGTAAGTTGCTCCTGGGACATAGGCGGTTGGATATAACTACCATCGTCCTCCGTAGTAGTTGGATCAGCTTCACCGCGTATCAAGCTATCCATAAACGCTTGTAAAGGTAGAGTATATCTCTCTCTAATACCAAGATCATCTTCTATCAATTCCGTCATATCTGCTATCTGAGTTTATTAATATTATATTGAGTCTATCTTTAGGCGAGCGGGCGTCGCTGCCTACCCCTCTCTGCCCCCGGACAGTGGGATCCTCAGCGCCGATGTACCGTCGTCGCAGTGTTTACGCCAACATGTAGCAACAGCACGACAACGGTAACCGGCACAAGTCACTCCACTGTCCGTCCCAAAGGCTTGAATTCACTTAAGGTTTTACTGCAGAGTTAGGGTTACTTTCACAATTGCGACTCGCTACTGTAAACACACTTTAGTAGTAACATTCACCTATAAACGCACAAATTCCACACAACTGTCATCAATTGTACACATACAGGCCATTTGTCCATTAGTCAGTGCCTTCCAGAATGTCACGTTATTGTTACGTATCCTTGGATACTAACAGTGTGCTATATTCTCTATGCTATGCAATGGGGCAAGCCTTTTATTGTTCTTTTTAACTTGCTTCTAATTCTAGCGTGGGTGTTTCTATGGTGACATTATGGAAAGCTAGCGGTAGAATTAGGGTAATTCTCATGCATACAGATCTGGGATGCTATTTAATAGTAATTCTTTAATTGTCAATATCCTCTTTATGCATGATTTTATGAATTTTATCGGCTATTGACTATATGTTGGAGATTCTCGCACTCTAATACACTCAATAGGATGAATCTCCGCTCCCGTGATCTATTAATTAATGGGATTTTGGGAATATTATAAATTGCATAAAATGACAATTTATTAAATTCATTAAAGAATATGAATTTAAATTTATTCCCGTGAATTTTATTATTTGATGGTAAAATTGACACAATTTTATTCCAGAGCATGTCTGGGGACCTAGGATCCTTAATTCTAGAAAATTGTCTTTTAAGAGTATCGGTAAGTGCTGCGATATCTTAATCGACTAGAAATTTTTAAAGGATCTGAATTTTACATATTTTAATAAATATTGAATTAATATTTAAGATGGGCACCGATTTATTCCAGAACTTGTCTGGGGACGTTAACCACTGATTCTAGAATTTGTCTTTCAAGTATATCGGTGGGTGCCGCGATATCTTAATCGACTAGACTTACAGATGGTCAAAAGGTTTAACAGATTTATTTGCGTTTACGCTACTGTTAGAGGGACATCACGCTACTATATGTATTATTTAATATAAGGTAGAAGAGCAATATCGCACGAAGCAATGTCAGTGTGAAGAGGCAAGTCGTTTCCAAGGTCTACCCAGAGCCTGGTTTAGCCGAGACACGAGGATCTGAACTTTGCATTCCTAATACTCTGCCTAACAATAATACTTAAATATAGTAGGAGCTTTATTGTACTTTAATAAGTACTGACATGTCATCTTACTATAGTCTCGTATATATAATATAATACGGAATACGGAATACGTAAGGAAAGAGAAAAGAAAATTATTTCTCGCCGTCACACTAAATATATTATATGTAATTACGTAATAAAAACTAATATATTGCACTAATCTACTAAATAATCTAAAATAACATTTTACTAAATAAAATTAAATAAAACGATTATAATAAAATACATAATAATCCATACATAAATATAAAATAATAAAAAAATATAAAATAATATAGTCACACACCCACACCATATGTTATTACGTTATGGAGTCCCTAGATATTTGTCGGATTAGGGAAGTGGTCGTAGGAAGAGTATCTTGCCTTCCATGGTTTCCGGACAGTTTTCGGTCTCTTTCCAGTAAACCTAAGCGACCAGCTGGGCGATTGGGTTGTCGTGTTACTTTCTCCGCTCCCTTGGCCTGTCTAATCTCCTCCGTGGTAAGATGAGGAGGCCATTCATCTTCTTCTTTACTTAGGGAGTCGGGTCCACCTAACCAGCCGGGAGTATCTATCCGTTCTTGAGGAGTTGCTCCTCTGGAAGCGATGTCGGCTAGATTAATCGTCTCGGGGCGATGTCTCCATTGATCTACATTAGAGTTAATGTCGTCATTATCTGAGGAGTATGGTGTTCCCTCAGTTGGGTCGTCCACTTCACTGCTCTCCTTCTCCCATTCGCTTGCTTGGTAGACCCGTTCTTTGGGTAACCTCTCTATGAGAGTTCTTCTGGAAGGGCCAGTGAAGTACCAACCTACTCTAGTTCTTCCCGCATAGGTTTGTAGTGGTTGCGGTTGAGCAGGCCGTTTCTCCAATGTCTCGAGCGCCTCATGCGCGTTTTGGCCGATGAGTATTTGTACTCCAGGATAGTCTGTATGGAATCGAGCTATCTTAAGCTGTTGGATGCTCTCGTCCTTGTCCCAGTTATAAGGTTCTACTTGGGTAGTAGCGAAGTTCTTTATCGCCACCATTTTTACTGACCTTATACTTTGTTCTCCTAATTTATTCTGGGGTGTGGACAACGCACCTACATAGTAATCTGCCGTTATGGTAGATTTCCAAACCTGCATAATTCCTGACATGTTTAACTTGGTTCAGAACTTGGGTTGTCCAGCAAAGATGTCTTCGGCTAGTTCTTTGTCGATGAATGTTCCTGTGCTGCCGGAGTCAAGGAGAGCGTTCACAATATAACTCTTGTTTACGCCGTGGACTCTCAACTGCACTACGGGAAATTCTCGGATTCCTACGTTGGAAGTTGGTGCTTTCCAAGACGGTTGTCGGTCAGGAGTAGTTATGGGGAACTCACTGTCGGTGTCTTTTCCGTACGTAAGTGCTCGATACACTGCGGTATTTATTAGGTAACAGGATTCATTTTCGTCGGAGAATTCGTCCGTATAGAATCCTTCCATCTCAGAACTTTGGTCAGTGTCGTTCACATCACTGAATTGGACATGTAATTCGGGCTCACTTACCTGACTCGGGCTGTTTTGTTCGAATTCCGTGTGCAACAAGAGATGATGTTTCACGCCGCACTTAGCACACCTTGCGTCAGAGTAACAGGTTCGCCGCTGGTGTCCGCGTCTGAGACAGTTATAACATAACCGCTTATCCCACATGACTTCACATCGGTCTACTAGGGATTTCTTTAGGAATTCCGCACACGCACTCAAACGGTGGGGCCCGTCGCACAGCGCACATTTTGGTTTGATGTTACTCACTTTACCTTGGATAACGTTATGCACTCTCGTTCTTTCTTTGGGCTTTCTTCCGTGCATTCTGTTAGGAGACTGAGGAGGAGTCTTGGCAACCTGTTCTCTCCTATCATTGGTTTGAGACTTGTATTTACTTACGTCTTTTGAGGTTTTGTTAACATAGTAAGATCGTTCAGTGTCTTTCCCGCTGTTCTCCTCATGGGAGGTCTGGCTTTCGCCCTCGTCTGTATAACACACGGGTATTATTTTTCTCCTAGAAACGGGTTTCTCACTTACCTGATTTTCCGATGTTTTCTCTCTGGACTGCTTTATGAGTTGTAATTTTACTTCATAATCTAGGAATGACATGAGATCAGCCATGGTAGGGCTCCGTCGTTGTTGCTCCATCATATACAACACTTTCTTGTCCCAGCGTGTACATACTCCACCCTTTGGTAAAGTAGAGACTACGGCTCCAATAACCATGGAACTCTGATATTCATGAGACTTACCTAACCAATCCAATTGTCTACAGATCTCCTGAATCTCATCGGAAAACTCTATAATCCCGCTACTAAGGAACTTTCGGGGGGCTACTAGTTTTGCATACAAATACTTAGCTATGTTATCCTTGTTACCATACCTGATGTTTAATGTATCCCAAACTTGTCTTAATCCATTCGGATGTTCAATAAACTTCAACGCCATTAACTTGGGAGGTCCTTCCAAACACTTGATGAGGAATCTAAGTTTCTCTCCGCTAGATAGTACAGAGTTCTGTATGCTATCTTCGTAATATTCATTAAAAGGTAACCATTGCATCTCATCTCCATTGAATTTGACGATTTCTCCCACTTTGACCGATTGGCGGGCTTCTGTTCTAGCCGTCTGACGCGTAAAGCTTTCTTGGGCCATCGTGTTATTTAATATCGAATTATCGGTATATAAATTTATCGGATTATTATCAGGTCTATAGGGAATATCATCACCAACAGGTTTATAATCACCCTTGATAGGGTTTGCTATAGGAGTTTCTACGTCACTAGCAGTATAGATGCGTGTAGGCTCCACACCTTGCGCATGAAATACTTCAGGCCTAACAGGTTGACACATTGTTACAGGGGGTGTTGGTATACCCTTTTGCATATTTACTAATTTATCGCGTTCTAACGCGATACTTTGCTGCACCTTTTGCAACTCTAACCTACTTTCCCTGACTGTTCCCTTGAACTGGTCGACAGTCTCCTGCATCTGTCCGAGCAGGAGATTCATCCCCCGCCGCCCCTCCTCCACCCACTCGACCGCCGAAGCGGGAGTCGCCAACGTTGTGGCGGGCGGACGAGGGACCACGGGCGATAAATCCATTCGCTCGGAGTCCAAGACAGGAACCATTTCAGGGGCTGTTCTACTAGGCACAGATAGTTTCGTGCTGTGTAAAGGGAATTTAGAGGTTGTTCCCGTGAGTACAGGTGTCTCTAGCACCGAAGGGGTGTCTTCGAGAACAGGCCTAATTATTTCAGGCTCATCTGTTATAGTAGGGAGTCTGCTTACAGTAACAATTCGTTCTGTGTTCTGTACTACCTACGGCTGTGCTACCTAGTTGTTTTCTAACAGCTGGAGGCAAATCAGGCAATTTCTGACGGGGAGACGTTCTTTTACGTCTACTTAGACGAGATCTATGTCCTCCGCCTTCAGGATCGGTGGTATCGCCTTCATCAGAGGAGGTAAATCCCTGTCGTTTGGGAGTAAACCGATTCATCATCTGCATATTACTGGCTGTTAACTGTCTATTTATACTCACTTGACTTTCCTAAATATTTTCCAACTCTAGTTGGGTGATTTCTTCAGACACTCTCCGTTCCGTTTCTGCCAATTTTCTTTCTGCCTCTGCCACTGCAGCCTTTCTATCTGCCTCTGCCACTGCAGCCTTTCTTTCTGCCTCTGCCGCTTTTCTTTCTGCCTCTGCCGCTTTTCTTTCTGCCTCTGCCTCTGCTGCCTTTCTTTCTGCCTCTGCCTCTGCTGCCTTTCTTTCTGCCTCTGCCGCTGCTGCTGCTACTGCCTTTCGATCTTCTATTCGTCTTTTCTTTACCTGCTCCTCCCGGGCTCTAACGATGCGGAGTTGTTCATCAAATTTAGCTTGGTTTGCAGCTAACATTTCCGCATCGATTGCGTCCAGCACAAGCTTGGCTCCTTCACTACTAGGGCGAAGTCCAGACAGCCGTCTCCTCAACTCTTCGTCCCCTACAAAACGTTGATAGTCTGACAGATAGATGTCAATGGCATCCCTCGTTCGCGGTCTCTCTGCTGTCACTTCGCTTTTCACTTGAGAAAAGGTGGCATCGGTTGATTCTTCATAGGTTGGTCACTCAGCCAGCTGGGATTTCCACTGGGCCGTTTCTTGAACTTTGAGACCTACCCGCTGGAACCAAGTCTTGACAGCAACTTGCAGCGACGTGTCCTGCCTTCTTTTGGAAGTTTCCTCAAAGGCCGATAGGATTAGTCTAATGTATAGGGTTCTTTCACGTACTTGATAAAGCAGCTCTTCCTGCTCTTGAGGTCCTTTGGGTTGTCAAAACAGTTGTTCTTCTAATCGCTCTAAGGAGCCGAAGAATCCCTGCACATATCCTGCTGCCGACCTCTTCCAAACAGCTGGATCCATCGTATCTTTAGCCACTCCCATCCTGTGTATGTCTTCCCAGGTAGCTTCGGATAAATCTAACGGGAATCCGGGTCTGGGAAAGTTACATTGTGACTCGACAATAGACATCAATTCTTCCCTTGCGTATCCCGCATAACTATCTTGGGTCGATCGCTTACTTCTCGCCCAATCGACTTGGTGTTCCTCCACCGCAATCAATATTGTAGTTAGTACCGCGGCAGGAAGAGTGAGAAGGGGATCCGAATAAACTGTATCCGCCATCTTCACTCCGCGTTCGGGGGTCAGCTCTATAGTATCCGAACTACTGGAGCTATCGGGTCGCTGGGAACTAGGTTCTTGACTAGGATGTTGCTGCTGTTGGACAGCTGCTTCTGGGTTCCGTTTGACCTGGGCCCGAGTGTCGATGATAGACCTACGGTGTTGGATTAGCCTAGGGTCTGATACTACTACTGTAGGGATGACCTTGCTTACAGTAGGAGGGGACTTGGACTTTGGTCTCAGACGTTCTATACTCTTAGCTGAGTCCCAGATCCTTTTAAGACCCTGTCTAACACTCATTCTAGCACTTTCTAAGAGACTATCTGACAGTGTTTGTTTTGTATCAGACATTTCGGTTTATACAGTTGAATGCCTACTGCTATAAATACAGTTAAAGCAAGTCTAGTAATTCAGTATTAACTGTTAGCCTAGTAATTAATTACCGATACTGCTACTCAGTGTAGCGTGATATATATATAATATATTAGAATACCGGTATGCTTATAGTATATATAAGTATTGCAGACTAGGTTTGTCACAGAATACCGATATATAATTTCAGTGCAAATATATACAAATATATTTAACCTATTATAGATACCGGTATATCAATTATTTAGAATAATTAAATTTCTGAAATTATAGGGTTACTTAGTTACTTGAGTTTACTCTATTACCGTTATTCAAGCAGTAGTCCAACTGATATTAAGACCTAATTGTTGTATGACAGGCCTACTAGTTTATAAATCTTTTGAGTTGATTTATAATATATATATGTATATACCCGTATAAGGAGTTTTGTTACAATATTGAAATACTGTAGATGTTACTATTTCTGGGAAATAATCACTACACAGAAGCTGTGCGCTATCAGTGAAGTGCTACTTATTGGACACTAAAACAAATAATTCTACTGGCCTACCTTACTTATCTACAAATTACGTACAATATAAGTGAGATTACAATCTCTAATAAACACACGAAAATAATACGTACGAAATTTTAGGGCAATTTCACAGGGAAACTACAAACCAGTCTAACAAAGGGTTAGAACTTCTGGTTATTACAATGGATAGGATACTACGGTAGTTGAAAATAATAAGCAGAAGTAAATATACTGCGTTGTCCAGATAGGAAAATACCACCGCCTGACAACCTATAGCCGTATCGCAATAGGTACTACGTTATGTATCACGGAGTGTTCCTACCTAGAGGTTAATAGAACTAACGTGCCTATTAACCACTTTACAACACAAATATACTGCCCACACACTAATTACTTTCGGAAAGCACTGTACACTAAACCCTAAATTAGGTACAAGTACTTGTAAAACAGTTAACCAGCAGTTAAATATACTTAAACAGTTAAAAGAACCACGGCATCTGCTGGAGTGACCGGGGCACAAAGTCACCAGTCTTTACCTACGCCAAGCAGCCCGTGTAGTACCGGGGTTAATCTAACTATAACGGTATGTATAACAAGCACAATTACTGTAGGAATAAACTTGGGGACATGAATGTTGCGAGTAATCGCATAAACTCTGAATAATAAATATTACGCTACCCGTACAGAATACTCAAACAAAATACAAACCAAACGCTGGCAGACTACTATCAAGCCTAAATAAACTACAGTATGTGCAGATTCCGAAATTGTTAGTTAGTATGCGTTCTAACACGGTAGTACGACTTATTCTTTAGAAGGGGGTTGACCTTACAACTACGAGATGCCCCAACTTACTAACTGGCACTTGATCAGACAAACTCTACACATGCGGCACTTTCTTCAGACCTAACAACAGCCAGACAACAATCCAGCTTACAAAATATCTGAATAATACTACGGTACCTGAACAGACTACACAAACAAACACAGGATAAACGCTGACAGACTACTATCAAGCCTAAATAAACTACAGTATATGCAGATTTCGAAATTGTTAGTTAGTATGCGTTCTAACACGGTAGTACGACTTATTCTTTAGAAGGGGGTTGACCTTACAACTACAAGATGCCCCAACTTACTAACTGGCACTTTATCAGACAAACTCTACATACGCCGCAATCTCTCCAGACCTAACAACAGTCAGACAACAGTCCAGCCTACAATTATCTGAATAATCTGAGCAGACTTACACGTCTTCTGGTCAATATTAACCTACAGATAAATAAGAACTGACAGAAATAAGTAAAATCTCAATAAAAACCAGGGTGGCCGTTCCCTGATTAAGTACTAAGACCTACCGGTATACAATAATAAAAATCGAATAATACTAATGTACTTATACTGGAAGTACCGGTTATGACAGTTGGGCCTACGGACCTACAGCAGTACCGGTTCAGGCAGTTGGGCCTACGGACCTACAGCAGTACCGGTTCAGGCAGTTGGGCCTATGGACCTACAGCAGTACTGGTTCAGGCGGTTGGGCCTACGGACCTACAGCAGTACCGGTTCAGTCAGTTGGGCCTACGGGCCTACAGCAGTACCGGTTCAGGTTTACCGGTCGACCGGTACTTTTCAACTTTATTGCTTACTGCAATTAAGATCAATAACTGTTATTGTTCGCGCTTTTGAAGACCTTTAGCAGTTTAACCTGCCAAAATTTATATGTCTTTTAGTTTATAAATCGACTTTAGCCTATGACAAGTATTTGATACAAATAAACACGACATTAGCCGAAGCCAGCCTATGCGCGATCATTCACCCGTTGGATATACCCGGGAGGCTGGATTTGGAAGCTTTAATCTTATTGCGGTGTAAGCCTACTGTATTATTCGATTGATCGTTAATATATAATCTCTGACAAATATTATTCACTTTCGGGAAATATTAGCAGTTCCTTTTGCCTTTAGGACGTGGCGCTCTATCTATATAAACAGAGCTATGACTTATACTAAACACAACAGTATGGCTTAAGATTTACACATAAGGCGCATTCTTTAGGAGATGCTTTGTTATCAGTCAAGCTCATACACACTACCACACAATACTGCACACTGATCTGCCGACAGTTACTGAATTTGATCAAGCATAAAGAGAACAGCAATGGACTCATGTAGTATCTATGAAACAGCATTAGATTCACTACAAACCACAATAATATAAGTCGCAATTGCTATATGTAACCGGTCTCTCTAACCTGTAGTGTATCAAGAAGATTAGGAAATTTGGGTTATTTATCGATGTTCTCCAAATAATAACATTCAACCAACTGATACAAATAATAACAAACAGTAAAATGCAGTAAGACGGTAGATTAAGATATGATATGATAGATGGAGACATGAGTTGAGACATGACACGTATGATAACAGTTATGTGTTCTTATAATTAAAGCCGTTCTAATGTTGGCTAAAGTCTGAAACCCAGAGTCATTCCAAAGCCGGTGTTCCTTGGCCTAGGGAAAACTCATACTGACTCGCCTAGTACCGATCTGTAGAGTATCTCCACGGATAAAGTGAAAATCGCCCTGATTGGCTGTTAAGCTGAACAAAGAACTATGTGCCCAATGGCCGTTTCCATGCCAGCAACCAGCTGGTAGATGTCGTAATCTGAATCATCAAAGCTACACGGTGTGAGTGTACTGGGAACGGATTTGACGCATTGCGGGTTTTTGTGTCTTGTTATGTCCGCTCAAGCACACATACAGAAGAATGACTTTTATGTCCGTTAAAACATCTACACGGTACTTTGCGGTCAAGGGGACTGATTATATCCGCAAAAGCCTTTACAGTAGGTTTTAGAGTATTTGAGCGCATTGGGGGAAAACTGGATTGCGGAGCAAAGGGCCAGTTATATCCCACAAAAGCTTTTACAGTGTGTGTGTGTGTGTGTGTGTGTGTAGGGGTGTGTGGGTGTGTAGGTGAACTGGTTCAAACAGGGGACAATTGCATGAATACACAGCGACAAACCGGGGACGATCTACAATCCGGGGACGTCCCCGGAATGAAATGATATCAAAAATGGAATCTACGTACTAAAATTAATGGATTCTGAAAATTTCAGATCATTTCGGCGATGTCCCCTGTTCCACCCAAACCTGTCAAATACGTGTGTAAATTTGTGTTTTAGTTTTGAAAATTTCAATGACCCCAGTATAATGCGATAGTTTCAAGTGTCCCCTTTTCCATACGTTAATATAACATTCCAAACACACGTTGTAGTATGGGTGCTGTTGTTCAATGTGGGGACTGGAATCTACAATGTAATAAATATTTTGTGATCTAATTTAACATTTTGACCAATCGCAGCAGTATGTGTGGCATGGTTCAAAATGGGGACTAGGAATTCATTGTCACCTAAAAGTAGAGATTAATTTTAAGTAAGTAGAATATATATGTCGAATGTGCCAATTTGGAAATCAAATACTTTAGTAATCGTGTTTTAAAGCAGAATATGGCGCCCGAATCGTTCGAATATATAATTTTATGACAAATTTTCCTGATAAACAACTTGATATACATTTGTAATATACAGTTGAAAGTGGTTCATGAAGGACATTCATTATGAACGTTACGTTTCTTGCTATAAATTGTATAAGCGGATTCTGACTCAAATTCAAATTCAGTTACTTGGAAATACATCCATATCATCTTTACCAGAAACATTTTCCGAATCACTATCAGAATTGCATAGATTGTTTTTATCTTCTTGAGAATCACCACAGACCATGTCACAGTTACTCAATGCCGGATAAATAAGTCATGCCATGAACGCATGGTTTGCATAACAATAACTACTACTACTAGGATCGGCATGCTGCATTGCAGCTGCATTTTTAAGAATGCTGTGCCGGCTTATCGACAAAATTGCACCGCCACAACTCCCTATCACCCATGACATTTGCTAGATCATCCGCATCTTCAAGGCCAGTGTCCTTTAAGATGCGTCTCAAGAAAGTCATGGGCTGTCCACCATGCTTATTCACTCCATGAGGCTGCCAAAGTACAAGATTATGCACTGGCTGGTCCTCACGGCGAAAGCAATGTCCTGCAAAGCGGAGGCAATTTTGTTCTATTGTCAAGCTTAGGGGAACAAATGAGACACCTCCAATGTTATATAGTGTATGGTTGGAGATGTGTGCATTGTACTTGACACAATGAACCCGGCGTAGCATTTTTGTGAATGTGCCATCCAGAGATTTGGTGCCCTCAGCAGTTAGAGCCCAGCATGGACTCCCATAGAGGAGTACTGGAACTACTGCTGCTCTAAATAATCGGACCTTAAGTGTCCGATTAATTCTCGGTGACTTCCAAATCCTGGAAAGCCTATTCAAGGCTGCCCATGCCTTTCCCTTACATATTCGAAGGTCCTCACCTGACTTCCGGATCCATGATCCCAGGTAACAGAAGTCATCCACATGCTCAAGCATACTATCTTAGCTTATGCTCATCCGATCAGAGACTTGCTGAGGACTTTCAAAGTTAACTGTCAAAATTTTGGTCTTTCTGGAGTTAATAAAAAGACCAACACTAGAAGCAGCATGTTCTAATGAGCTGAGGAGCCGTTGGGCTCCCTCTAGTGATTCTGAGAGTACTCCTAAGTCATCAGCAAAGTCTAGATCAGTTAGGTACTTGGCAGGATTTCCTCGACTTATGGAGCCAGTAGGTGGAATTATCATTACCCCATCATCATTATGATGATCTAAGGACATGCGTAGAACATAGTCAACAACAATTATGAACACGAATGGTGCAAGTGTGCCTCCCTGGAGGACGCCCCATAACACTTCAAATGGTTCTGTCACCGTCAACAGTAGACACAAATGTTGTCGAACCATCGTATACTGATCTTATTGCTGCAATAATTTCATCAGGAATCCCATATAATGAAAGTATGCTGAACATACGTGAGCGAGAGACTGAATCAAAGGCCTTGAAGAAGTCAACAAAGATAACAGCCAGATGCCTTTCTTTCTTTTTTGATAACTCTTCAATTATCCTTCTAAGTGCCAAAATGGGCTCCATGGTCCCACGACCTTTACGGAACACATTCTGATTTCCACGGAGCAGTCTCTCAATGGGATCCCTGATGCGATTTAATATAATTATATTGTATAGCTTTGCAGCAATCGAGATCAATGAGATTCGCCGAAAAGAAACATAGAGTGTTAGGTTGCCCTTCTTGGGAACTGGCACCAACTTATTTGTTTCCATTTCTTGTGGGACTCTTGTTGTTCGGTACATGTCTACTATGATGGGATAGATGAGCTTTAAACACTCAGGTATTTTAAAGACCTCAGGGGGAACACCATCTACTCCACTGGCACGATTGGTCTTAATGCTCTTTGCAGCAGCCTTCACTTCTGCAAAGGAGATATCACCAATGGGAATATCTGGGAGTACAGACTCAGACACTTTTACTTCTATAAAGTTATCAGGCAATACCCTGTCATTATTGAGGAGCTTTTCAAAGTGGGCTTTCCAACCATTGAGGCGATCGGCTGGTGATTCAGCCTTAACCTTGTTGGTTGGTTGGCTTTTTCGACCAGCAAGCAAGTTGACCGATCTCCATGCCTGGGATGATTGCCTGCTGTCGTCAGCATCATTGATGGCATCAACCTGTTGGTTTATTAGCTCCTGTAAATTAACATAGTACTGCCTGTTCAGGGACCTAGATGCAACCTTAACTGCATTCTTGGCCGTTGTAGTCTGTTTGAGTCGGGACTCTTTCTGCGCCTTGTCTTGTAGAGGTAATAACAACACCAGACGCAGTTAACCTTGCCCCCAAACCCTAACCTCCTCCAACGACCCTGCCCCACCCACTCCTTCAACATCCAACGACCTCGTCCCACCCACTCCTTCAACCTCGGACAACCCTGCCTCACCCACTCCTTCAACATCCGACAACCCTGCCCCTCTCACACATTTAAACTCAGACGAGCCTGCCCCACTCACTCCTTCGACATCCGACAACCCTGCCCCACTCACTCCTTTAAACTCCAATGACCCTGCCCCACCCACTCCTTCGACATCCGACAACCCTGCCCCACTCACTACTTAAAACTCCGACAACCCTGCCCCACCCACTCCTTTAAACTCCGACAACCCTGCCCCAGCCACTCCTTTAAACTCCAATGACCCTGCCCCACCCACTCCTTCAACATCCGACAACCCTGCCCCACTCACTCCTTTAAACTCCAATGACCTTGCCCCACCCACTCCTTTAAACTCCGACAACCCTGCCCCAGCCACTTCTTTAAACTCCAATGACCCTGCCCCATCCACTCCTTTAAACTCCGACAACCCTGTCCTACTCACTACTTAAAACTCCGACAACCCTGCCCCACCCACTCCTTTAAACTCCGACAACCCTGCCCCAGCCACTCCTTTAAACTCCAATGACCCTGCCCCATCCACTCCTTTAAACTCCGACAACCCTGTCCTACTGTAAAAGCTTTTGCGGATATCATAAGCCATTTTTCTCCGCAATATACCGTGTAGGTATTTTAGCGGACATAACAAGCGATTTTTTCCCGCTATGTCTGCATGTGTGCTTTAGCGGACATAAAAAGCCAGTTTTACCGCAATGCGCATAATACTCTAAAGACTGGAGCTCAGATGACGACATTTATCAGCTGTGTCCATGTGGAACTTTTTGCGTGGAGCTTTGGTTCTTTGTTCGGCTCAGCCAATTCAGCCAATCAGAGGGATTTTCATTTTATGTGTGCTTTAGCCT
Organism: Nemertoderma westbladi; assembly: GCA_032718475.1. NCBI lineage: Eukaryota > Metazoa > Xenacoelomorpha > Nemertodermatida > Nemertodermatidae > Nemertoderma > Nemertoderma westbladi. The sequence continues at coordinate 20,175 of JAUCBJ010005206.1, forward strand.
TATGTAAACCGTGGCAGGCGTGTTGGTGTTAGTGTTGTATTTTTCTAAGCCCAGAACACAGGCTTAGGATTCTTATGTGCTTCTGTAGAAGTTTCAGACTTTGGCCAGAACATTAGATGGCTTTGATTATCGAAACGTAAAACTATTACCTGACCAACTACTGAATCAATGCAACGCAACATATCAACACTGCAACACTGCACTACTGCATTCACCGCATTATTTTACTGTCTGTTATTAATGTTATGTATGTTGATGGATATATTGTTATATTTGGAGAATACCGATAAAGAATCATAAAACCCCAATCTTCTTGATTACTGAAGGTTAGAGTAACAGGTTACCGGTAGCAACTGCGACTTACATTAAAGTGGTTTTGTGTGAATTAAATGCTATTTCATAATCCCTACATGTGTCGGTTGCGATCCTCCTTATATATGATCAAATTCAGTGACGGTCGGCAGATCAGTTTGAAGTAGTGTGAAGTCGTGTGAGGTAGTGTGACTGGTAATAAAGCATCTCCTAAAGAATGCGCCTTTTACGAAACTCAGTAGCCATCTAGTTGTGATTAGTATAAGTCATAACTCTGTTTTATATTTAAAGCGCCACGTCCTAAAGGAACTGTTAATATTTCCCCTAAAGTGAATATATTGTCAGAGATTATAGTAATGATCAATCGAATAATACAGTAGGTCTACAACGCAATAATAAGTCAAAGCATCCGAATCCAGTCTCCCTTAACAGTGGGTGAATGGTCGCGCATAGACTGGCTTCGGCTAATGTTATTTCAGTGTAATCAATAATTGTTATTGGCTAAAGTCGATTTATAACCTAGAAGACACCTAAATTTGGCAGGTTAAACTGCTAAAGGTCTAAAAGCGCGAACAACTACTCACTCCTTCAACCTCCGACAACCCTGCCCCACCCACTCCTTCAACCTCCGACAACCCTGCCCCACCCACTCCTTCAACCTCCGACAACCCTGCCCCACCCACTCCTTCAACCTCCGACAACCCTGCCCCACCCACTCCTTCAACCTCCGACAACCCTGCCCCACCCACTCCTTCAACCTCCAACGACCCTGCCCCACCCACTCCTTCAACCTCCGACAACCCTGCCCCACCCACTCCTTCAACCTCCGACAACCCTGCCCCACCCACTCCTTCAACCTCCGACAACCCTGCCCCACCCACTCCTTTAAAATCCAATGACCCTGCCCCACCCACTCCTTTAAACTCCGACAACCCAGCCCCACCCACTCCTTCAACCTCCGACAACCCTGCCCCACCCACTCCTTCAACCTCCAACGACCCTGCCCCACCCACTCCTTTAAACTCCAATGACCCTGCCCACCCACTCCTTCAACCTCCAACGAGCCTGCCTCACTCACTCCTTCAACCACCGACAACCCTGCCCCACCCACTCCTTCAACCTCCGACAACCCTGCCCCACCCACTCCTTCAACCTCCGACAACCCTGCCCCACCCACTCCTTCAACCTCCAACGACCCTGCCCCACCCACTCCTTTAAAATCCAATGGCCCTGCCCCACCCACTCCTTTAAACTCCGACAACCCAGCCCCACCCACTCCTTCAACCTCCGACAACCCTGCCCCACCCACTCCTTCAACCTCCAACGACCCTGCCCCACCCACTCCTTTAAACTCCAATGACCCTGCCCACCCACTCCTTCAACCTCCAACGAGCCTGCCTCACTCACTCCTTCAACCACCGACAACCCTGCCCCACCCACTCCTTCAACCTCCGACAACCCTGCCCCACCCACTCCTTCAACCTCCGACAACCCTGCCCCACCCACTCCTTCAACCTCCAACGACCCTGCCCCACCCACTCCTTTAAAATCCAATGGCCCTGCCCCACCCACTCCTTTAAACTCCGACAACCCAGCCCCACCCACTCCTTCAACCTCCGACAACCCTGCCCCACCCACTCCTTCAACCTCCAACGACCCTGCCCCACCCACTCCTTTAAACTCCAATGACCCTGCCCACCCACTCCTTCAACCTCCAACGAGCCTGCCTCACTCACTCCTTCAACCTCCGACAACCCTGCCCCACCCACTCCTTCAACCTCCGACAACCCTGCCCCACCCACTCCTTCAACCTCCAACGACCCTGCCCCACCCACTCCTTCAACCTCCGACAACCCTGCCCCACCCACTCCTTCAACCTCCGACAACCCTGCCCCACCCACTCCTTCAACCTCCGACAACCCTGCCCCACCCACTCCTTCAACCTCCAACGACCCTGCCCCACCCACTCCTTCAACCTCCGACAACCCTGCCCCACCCACTCCTTCAACCTCCGACAACCCTGCCCCACCCACTCCTTCAACCTCCGACAACCCTGCCCCACCCACTCCTTCAACCTCCAACGACCCTGCCCCACCCACTCCTTTAAAATCCAATGACCCTGCCCCACCCACTCCTTTAAACTCCGACAACCCAGCCCCACCCACTCCTTCAACCTCCGACAACCCTGCCCCACCCACTCCTTCAACCTCCAACGACCCTGCCCCACCCACTCCTTTAAACTCCAATGACCCTGCCCACCCACTCCTTCAACCTCCAACGAGCCTGCCTCACTCACTCCTTCAATCTCCGACAACCCTGCCCCACCCACTCCTTCAACCTCCAACGACCCTGCCCCACCCACTCCTTTAAACTCCAATGACCCTGCCCACCCACTCCTTCAACCTCCAACGACCCTGCCCCACCCACTCCTTCAACCTTCAACGACCCTGCCCCACCCACTCCTTCAACCTCCGACAACCCTGCCCCACCCACTCCTTTAAACTCCGACAACCCAGCCCCACCCACTCCTTCAACCTCCGACAACCCTGCCCCACCCACTCCTTCAACCTCCGACAACCCTGCCCCACCCACTCCTTCAACCTCCAACGACCCTGCCCCACCCACTCCTTCAACCTCCGACAACCCTGCCCCACCCACTCCTTCAACCTCCGACAACCCTGCCCCACCCACTCCTTCAACCTCCGACAACCCTGCCCCACCCACTCCTTCAACCTCCAACGACCCTGCCCCACCCACTCCTTTAAAATCCAATGACCCTGCCCCACCCACTCCTTTAAACTCCGACAACCCAGCCCCACCCACTCCTTCAACCTCCGACAACCCTGCCCCACCCACTCCTTCAACCTCCAACGACCCTGCCCCACCCACTCCTTTAAACTCCAATGACCCTGCCCACCCACTCCTTCAACCTCCAACGAGCCTGCTTCACTCACTCCTTCAACCTCCGACAACCCTGCCCCACCCACTCCTTCAACCTCCAACGACCCTGCCCCACCCACTCCTTTAAACTCCAATGACCCTGCCCACCCACTCCTTCAACCTCCAACGACCCTGCCCCACCCACTCCTTCAACCTTCAACGACCCTGCCCCACCCACTCCTTCAACCTCCGACAACCCTGCCCCACCCACTCCTTTAAACTCCGACAACCCAGCCCCACCCACTCCTTCAACCTCCGACAACCCTGCCCCACCCACTCCTTCAACCTCCGACAACCCTGCCCCACCCACTCCTTCAACCTCCAACGACCCTGCCCCACCCACTCCTTTAAAATCCAATGACCCTGCCCCACCCACTCCTTTAAACTCCGACAACCCAGCCCCACCCACTCCTTCAACCTCCGACAACCCTGCCCCACCCACTCCTTCAACCTCCAACGACCCTGCCCCACCCACTCCTTTAAACTCCAATGACCCTGCCCACCCACTCCTTCAACCTCCAACGACCCTGCCCCACCCACTCCTTCAACCTTCAACGACCCTGCCCCACCCACTCCTTCAACCTCCGACAACCCTGCCCCACCCACTCCTTTAAACTCCGACAACCCTGCCCCACTCACTCCCTTAAACTACGACGACCCTGCACCACCCCCTCCTTTAAACTCTAATGACCCTGCCCTATCCACACCTTCAACCTCCGACAACCCGGCCCCACTCACTCTTTTAAACTCCGACAACCCTGCCCCACCCACTCCTTCAACCTCCGACTACCCTGCCCCACCCACTCCTTCAACCTCCGACAACCTGCCCCACTCACAAACTAGATTTCATTAAAATTGAAAACTGACCTCAAAAATGAAATCAGCGATCAGGAAAACCCCCATAGCAAAATTCTTAGCATGGTTTTATGCTTTCTTGTTGATAGATATATAGTGACAGACTTTCTCACTTATTAACAGACAATTTTGACGCGGGAAGATTCAAAAAATAAGGGCAATTATCTCGGAATGGTATTTTTTTGCATAAAAATAGCTTCAGACAATTCAATTTTCAATAAATTTTCAAAAATTTTACTCCGAGGGGTTCTCTGATGTGCTCTCCTCAGATATCTCGACCTCGAATTCTGATTGTTTTATTCCATTATGGAAATAAATGGCCAAAATTGAATATAATATTGATAATTTTTAATTTGTCAAAATTAAACAATAAACAAAACCAAAAACAGCACCAAAATGACAATTGCTAATTAATTTTCGAAATTTTGCTTCGAGATATCGAAAGAGCATACAAACATTTTTGATGCGATTTGAAAAATTAGAAAGAAAAATACTCAAAATTAAATCTGCTGAAGGTTTTTGGATCTTTATCCAAAAATTTGTCAATATTTTTCCAAATTTTTGAAAAATTTGAATTTGAATTTTTTATTTTTATTCATAATTACAAATTTTCCATTGGCCTTCATACAAAGTTATTGTCGTTTCTGACAATGAGAAGTTGCTCTAACAAGGCAATATAAAAATTATGTCCATGTAGCGCTACCGGGGCCTTAAAATAATACCTAGGCCAACGTATCGTATGTTTTCATTCTTATGTATTTAGTACTAAAGAATTTAAGTTGCTTAGTACCCTATCCTACTTGATATGTTCATGCAATCATATGTATTCAAAAATATACATTACATACGTGTACGGATTACACAGGATTACGTTGTACCTGATTCATACCGGGGACAATTGCATGAATACACAACGACAAACCGGGGACGATTAACAATCCGGGGACGTCTCCGGAATGAATTGGTAGCTAAAATGAAATCTACATCAATAATCTACATCAACATCAATAATCTACATCAACATCATTTTTTCTCCATATTCAGTACGAAATAAATGAATCGCTTATTAAAATATAAATTTTAGAAATGAAATAATACATGCATTGTTTTCTTCTTATATATTAAGCAATTCAGAATTAAAGCATTTAATTATATTATCTGACTGTATTAATGTTACGAACATCATGTAGTCAATATTATACCTACAATTATTAGGCGCTATGCTGCGAAATTAAAGAATGTTTCTTAGGTTTAGTTAATTATTTATTTCAAGTTCATTGGTTATTTTGATTATTATCACAAATAGCAATAAAAATATTAAAATATTTAGTTAAAATTGGTAGCAAAAAGGAAATCTACGTATTGTTTCCTCACATCAAAATCATATTGCCGTGTTAGTTACGAATACAAGGATTTTAAGATTATGGCTGCCCATTGAACCCTTTCTATTTCTCAAGAATATTCCAGAACATTATTTGTTATCCAATCACATATCGTCTGACACGGCAGCACATTGTTTAATGTTTAACATTCGGTAGAGTTAATGATTGTGTAAACTCTACCTGAAATGTGCTCAATCACACTGGGGACCGGGTCGTGATTGGACAAAAACTTAAACACACCAGTGAAATGTGTATGTATGATGTCCCCACTTCAACCCATGAGTAACAAATAAGCAATCTTTAGAGTTGATAAATTTTGAAACAATAGAATGACGTAAAATGGTCTCCTGAGTCTATTGGTGCCAAAATAATTTAATTTAAACCAAGAATAAAGAAGTTATAAGGAAATCAATATCGACCCCAGAACCGACCGATAGAAATAACGGTCCCCAGAATGGGGGTTGTACAAAGAGGGGTGTGTGTGTGTGTGTGGTGTGTCAATTTAAATCGAACAAAAAGGCAGAACATAATTTTCGAAGCAGTAAAAAATATACACCTTTTTACTAGGGGTTGGTGGCCGTTAGGGCGAAAAATCGAATGCTAGACTGCTAAAATAAGTCTGATCACCCCTATGTACATACTGTAGGTCTAATACTCACAAATGTTGAATTTGTGTTGAATTATTTATTATTTTTATCATTATTTTAATAAATTTCAATCCATGGAACGGTGTCAAACAGGTGTCCGTTCTGTCACCGTGGCCTTTTAACTATTATATAAAAGAGGCACTAGAGAAGCTAAAGGAAGCTGGATTTGGTTGCAGTATCGGGGATACTAGGTTAGGAGTAATCAACTATGCGGATGATTTACTGCTACTAGCGACATGTGGCGATGGAATAGAGCACATGATGAATATTCTGGAGCAGAAACGTTCTAAGTTGGGACTGGCCGTGAGTGCAGCGTAGACTGCCTGGACAGCGATTGGGTCAGTAAGAATGAAGTTGGTGTCCTTTCCTCATACATTGAAAATTCTTGGAATAGATGTCCGGATGTCTGAGACTCTATCCTTCCTCTGATACAAGTTGAATCATAAGAGGTTACACGCTCTTGATGAGTGTACTCGCAAGATATCGGCTATTGATGGGATCTTTCATCAGAGGGGTTGGACCAGGGAACACACTGTAGAAACTCTAAGTTGGCTATTGAACATGGTTGCCCTGGGTGCCTTGGATTCTTTATGGGATGGAGTTCTACTTGGGTGGATTCCGTCAGGTTGTCCTGATCTCACTAGATGGTCACTGCGCAGAAGAGTCATTCGAGGTCTTCTTTACTGCAACAACTATGTGTCATCAGCTGTGCTGCGTCTGTTGTTTGGGTCACAGTCAATTAGCGAATCAACGTTCACCCGATGCCTTGGACTGATCTCGATAATTAAATCATGTCCTAAATCAGTGGTGCAGTGGGGCCTCCGCTATCTCATTGCAACCAACTCATCTGGATCCCAGGGCAGAATGTCGATTAGCCTTGGTAGCGCATATGAGAATGCCAGGCAAGTCGCAGCCAACTCAACGGTGTTCAACTTCCTGAATTTATCGGTATACGAAATATGAGCATGCATCCCGCATCTCTGTGGACTCATGTTCAATCGATGATTTACTAGACTGTCAATTCATAAAGGGATTGTTATGGGATCAATGGACTGACTATCCAAAATAAGCTCAGGCTTGTGCAAAAGAAGTTCGGACACCATTAAGAATGCCATTAAGGACACCATCAAGGATGTAAATTGGTGCTACAAAAATATATTTGGTGCTAAATAAGCTATCTGGGTGTCAAATCATCTATTAGTGTCGTAATTAATATACTAGACTACCATTTCACAAATTTATACATAATATTCTATAATATTCTCAAATGAATTCTATACACCACGTCCTGTCTATATTTTTGCGGTGTGAGTCATCTACGTAACTTTGTCAATATGGTTGGAATTGGCCCATATTAATAAAGTATTAGGCAGGTAACACTTTAAGCCCAACACAAGAGTTATCCTGCACGAAGGCCCAACACAAGAGTTATCCTGCACGAAGGCCCAACTCGTGTTTTTGTGTCCAACTAAATTTAAGTTAGGGTTTTTTTTATGCATTATGTGAGCGGGTTAATGCCAGTCAGTAATTCCCCTACTATAATATTAATTATAACTATTACTGTGTAACTGTATTAACGGCTTATAGTTTAATCACGTGCTTTATAGCGATTTGGAGCCAAAACACAAAAAATTACCCTCCTGTACTCAATACACAGTACTTACTACAATACAGTAGCATAACAAATATCTTGGCATTATTATATATCAGCATAAAGAAATATTCTGACACTTATTCCTCCTAAAATTGGTTTATTTATTGGTATAAAAGTTTATCCTGATTAACTTACGACACATTGTGTAAAATAATACCAAAGTAAATGTTTTACATATGAAATTATATTTAACTCCCTAAAAATTATCGAAATTAATCAAAATCTCATAAAGCAACAAACTTTACTTGTAGCTTTGTTATCCAATCCATCAATAACTGAACATGGCTCATCATGGAATATATAGCGATACAGAAATTAGCATGGAGGAAATTCCAGCAGGATCACCGGAAGGTGTCTATGACGTCATATCGGATAACGCGATTCCACAACATACGTCACAGAATGTTATAGGACGCAATAACGCCGTTACTGAGAGACGAGTTGTTTCAGTTAGGAGATGGTGGGTCGGGGTTGTTGGAGGGATCTTGGTAGTATTGTTAGTAACAGCGCCACTATCAACATTGTTTGTTATGATGTCTAACAAGAACAATAAAGAATTAAAAGACCAGATTACAATTCAAAATAATCATGTCATGGAAAGTATTGGGGATCTAAAGGAAAGAAATAACGAGTTAGGGGAAAGTATTGGGGATCTAAAGGAAAGAAATAACGACCTGGAGGACAAGTTGTCGCAGATTCACCCAGAATTCCTTTGTTTAAATACTCAAGTAATACACCACCGATTTCGTCAACCATACTAATGGACTAAATGGTGTCATTAGATGCGACAACTCAGTCCCTGGAGGTCCGTGGATAGTAATACAGAGGCGGGTAGATGGATCAATAGATTTCTATCGTGGATGGAGCCGGTATACTACGGGATTTGGTCTTGTGGAGAGCGAGTTTTTTCTAGGTTTGGATAACATCCACAAACTTACCAAAGACGGAGTCAAACTGAGGATCGATCTTTGGTACCAAGGAGAACACAAGTACGCCGAGTATAATAACTTCAGTATCGGTGATTCTAATAGTAATTACAGGCTACAGATATCCGGATACAGTGGTACAGCTGGTGATTCGATACTTAACGGGAGTCCCGGTGGGCCTAACTACCTCGATGGACAACCGTTCTCCACTAAGGACAGCGACAACGATGCTACTTCCGCCATTAACTGCGCCGACTTCCGCAAAGGGGCTTGGTGGTATCGGGTGTGCAGCCACTCCAATCTAAACGGCGTCTACGGTAGGGCGGGTACGGTGGGACCTTATTGGTACACATTCACTGACCCTGAGAGATTAGTACCGATGGAGAAAATAGAAATGAAGATCAGAGTTTAGCGAATTTACTATTGTTAACTATTAACTATATTATTATTATTATTAAGTTTTAATTTGCCATATAGATAGCATAGATTATATATAGAGACCCACAACACTTAGTACAATATTTAAGAAATGTATATAATTATAATATAATTATTATTAAATAAAATTTTGCATGACGCAATGTTTTGATGACCACTATCGTTTCCCGCTGATCCCATGTCTGTCCATAGAATGGTGGCTCGAAAAATAGTTATAAACAAAAAAACGCCATAGGCCCAATGATAAAACTCCAGCTGGAGCACATGAAAAATAGATAGAGAGGGATATCAATACAAACTACTGTCTCAGTACACTTTTAGAACGCATCAGATTACTTTATAGGCCAACTGTTCTTGCATTCCAACCAGAAATTAACGGGCTTTCAGGTAGACCAATTGGTTTTTTGAATTTCAATTTTTTTTCATATAATTAGCTTATTTTTTTAAAAATTGTCCTAATTTTCAAAAAATTTAGCCAAATAAATAGTATCACAAACAACATTACAATCTCAGTTCGGTACTTATTTTTACATAATATAAAATAAACTAATTGGTTTACGTTATTCTATTGTAAAAAATGTTCCTAGTGAGACATTTTAACTCTATAACTCAAATGGCAGCTGAGAAACATGTACCGAAAAAATTCTAAAAACTCATTTTGAGAAAAATTATGTTAAAATTTGAACCTTCCCGCGCAAAAACTGTCAGTTATTATGAAATAACGTTTGTCAATATATACCTAGCAATCTAGTTAAAAGTTTAACTCGCGGGGTTTTCCTGGTCGCGGAATTCATTTCGAGTGACAGTTTCAACATTTGATGACCTCCAAATTGTCTGTTTGGCAGTCAGTCTGTCGGTTATATTTTTACGTACAGACTTACAGGCATACAGACAGAAACGACGAGGCCAAATTTGAATACATATCAGAAATGAAGTCAACCCATATAACGAAAACCCATACAGGGAATTATTCTAGGCAGATAATTTACTTTTTATTGACGGACAGACATACTGGCGGACAAACCGACAGTCAATCGGTCAGACAGCCATATATTGAGAAGTAAGACAGATCTGGCTAAATTTGGAATCTTGATAAAAATCTGCTCTAGATGAGACAGAAAATAAATTTGAGTGCCTGTACTACTCCCCTTAACGTTGAATTTAATTGAACAAAAAGGTCGGCTTCTTTACCTATTTATTAGTAGTTGCAACCCATAGACAGTGTTAGATAAGAGCCACAGATCGTCAGCATCATAAGTTATTTGGGTTTACTATTAATTACACAACCATAACCTGATCTATTTAAAGCTTTGATTAAATCATCAATGTGGGGCGAGACACGTATGGCGAGCCATCAGCGAACTGATATAATTATACTATGGCCGTTTTTTAAAAGTCTGTGTGTGTGTGTGTGCGTGTGACGTGTGTGTGTGTCGGTAGCCATAAATGTCGGAAGCCATAATCGAAGTTAATATCTTCAGCTAAATTGTATGGTTGATTCATTTTGAACTCTTGTACATTTTGATTGATTTAATCGATGTTAATTTGATACCAGATGGGATAAATATTACCCCCCTAAATAGTTAATTACCGATAGAAGAATCGAAATAATTCGATGACTCAACCATACAATTTAGCTGAAGATATTAACTTCGATTATATTACAGGAACACAACGTAACTAGGTAGTCTCTATACATTATGTAAATACAAAAAACAACAACAAACAATATATATAGGTATTGTAGGGCGAGCCACGAAGTAATGAGAACCTTAGGGTAGGGGTACCATTAATTGACTTTTCCAAGACGGACAGCTGTTCGCGAGTCAGTCTCAACTTCTCCTGAACGAGTTTACCTTCTACAGCCAGTCGCGCCTTCATGGATGCGTAGTGGTGGTAAACCTCGAGCTGTGATTGGTTCAAGCGATCACGTAGGGATAGTGCTACTGCATGGCTGCGTTGGTTGTCTCGGCTCTTGACTACTACTTGACTTGGTTGCTAAATCGAAGCTACATGGGAAGTTCCGCCATAATTTGGAGGCAGGTCATTTGACTCTAAATCCGGGTCATAAGTTTGTAGACGATTGATGGTCTCCCTTACCCCATACATATAAGCGGTTTCTATCAAATCACCATAACTAAAAGGCAAGGAAGGTGGCCGAAACAAACTTTTAGGTAAAGGAAAGAATCCCATAGCCATCTGGTCCCCCTGACTCGTTGCATCCAATCTTCTCATAGTGTATGGATTTGAGTTCGCGTGTGTTTCAAAATACACCAGATTTGTAATCTGTTCAGAGCTAGTATTAGCACATTTGGGAGAACATCTAGATGTTGCGCCATGTCCCCATACTCGACAAATACTGCATATCTCTACCAGCTGTGTACATGCCATAATGTAATGGCTATCAATATTGCAGTATGGACAGTATACAGGTATTCTTCTGATGAGACACTTCCCTGATGGATGCTTGGAAATGGATATATTTTTAGATTCAGGACAGTCTGATCTGCCACAACGAGTGCATCCAGACATTCCTACCACATTCATAAAATATATATCTTCTGTTTCTCCATTAGCGACTATTGAAGAGTTACTGATCTCAATTGATTACATTGATCTCAATTGCTGCAAAGCTATACAATAGAATTCTATTAAATCGCATCAGGGATCCCATTGAGAGACTGCTCCGTGGAAATCAGAATGGGTTCCGTAAAGGTCGTGGGACCATGGAGCCCATTTTGGCACTTAGAAGGATAATTGAAGAGTTATCAAAAAGGAAAGACAGGCATCTGGCTGTTATCTTTGTTGACTTCTTCAAGGCCTTTGATTCAGTCTCTCGCTCACGTATGTTCAGCATACTTTCATTATATGGGATTTCGACAACATTTGTGTCTACTGTGGACGGTGACACAGAACCATTTGAAGTGTTATGGGTGTCCTCCAGAGAGAGACACTTGCACCATTCTTGTTCATAATTGTTGTTGACTATGTTCTACGCATGTCCTTAGATCATCATAATGATGATGGGGTGATGATAACTCCACCTACTGGCTCCAGAAATCGAGGAAATCCTGCCAAGTACCTAACTGATCTAGACTTTGCTGATGACTTAGGAGTACTCTCAGAATCACTAGAGGGAGCCCAACGGCTCCTCAGCTCATTAGAACATGCTGCTTCTAGTGTTGGTCTTTTTATTAACTCCAGAAAGACTATAATAAATATTCTAGAACATAACAATAATAACAGAGAGATAGGCTACTTATCTCTCCAATCAGACAGCCACAGATAGGGTGTGTTCCGACGCAATCTAAGTTCATCCATCTCCAGTGGAAAGACGAAGCTAATAACAGCTGATTATTTCTATAAATGTAAGTGTTACCTGTTCTTTTGACTTTCGTTTAAATTGTTCTTTTTTGCTCGGAGTAGACCTACTTTTTTCCCTCACTGTTTACTGTTTACTTATTTTCCGGATTATTATAGTATTACCAAGTCAATATGATTTAATATAGACACAATAATATTATACTTATTTTTTTATTGTTACTTTATGGAATAACGATTAGAATCAATGTTATGGAACAATATATTTATAATATTTATAACATTATATTCAATATACAGAAAATAAACGGAATATTCAGTTTCTATTTTACATAAGTTTTCACATTATTAATATTAAATACTGTATATCTCATGGAGTTTATAACACCAGTAGTAGTAGGGAAATTCTTGCCGTCTATAAAAATTTTCTAGAACATTCAATTATTTGCATGGAGTGAACGGAGATGCCATTGTTAGAGAAGGCAATATATCGAGCTTGAAGGCGTATATGTCTGCTGGCCAGACAGTAGTGTAGCTAATGCAATGGATGGGGCAGCCGGCCTGCGTCGATATTTATATGGGATGTAAATAGGAGGTCCTTTTTTTGCCCCATTTATTCGGGATTCATGTGAGCGGATTCAATTCCGCCTCATTACCCTCACAAAGTAAGGACAGTGGCGCCTCTTCAGCAATAAGTTGACGAAGTGAGATTACCCTCGGTAATCTCACCCCATAACCAACTGGGGGGGGGGGGGGGGGGGGGGTTGCAAAGTGAGGTGAAAGGTTAAACCACTTGGAGGGGCAAACGAGCTAGAGAAGCTAGCAGTAGGAGGTAACACCTACACAGGGAGTGGCGAGGCGATAAGTAGCCAATAAGGGCCAATTAGTAGGCAAGGAAGGGAATGGGGAGAATGAAGCGTATCTATTGGATGATAAGGCCACCCTTAGTGTAGGACTAATAATAATACATGTACTGATGCAATATATAACCGTTATACTATGTCATTGCTATTCAGTTTGTTGCCAGAAACAACCTTGGAACCGGAATAGTTCTGACCGTTGTCACAACTACAGTCTGCTAGTGCGATGTAACTGATTGTGCTGATTATAATTGATTGTGCTATTATCTGTACCTATGAAGCTATTAACATTTGTATTGATCATTAACACCACTCAATCGGTTTTCCAACAGCCTTCGGCCTAATAATTTACGGCAGCCTACGGACGCAACAACGCGTGAACTGAACTTAACCTGGTCGGGATCACAGATCCCATCACAGTCAGACCTATTCCGGTTCCAAGGTCGTTTCTGGCAACCAACCTTGAAGAAGGCCGTTGGAAAACCGAGTCAGAAAGTCAGAACTACCACCTTCAATAGCTGTGACGCACCAACAACAATGAGTGATAGATCACCCCACTCGGGAGAAAGAATGCCCCCGCGGACCCCAAGCGACACCGACGCAATGATCCGCAAGGCCGCTACGAGACGTTACCGGCCCGCCACCCCGGACTCGCCAACGAGGGACAACCCGGAGATCTGTGCGGAAGGCGGCCGAAGAAGAGAAGAAGAGTCGATGCGCGATGGAGATGACGGCGGATGGAGTACCAAAGTCGCCGGCCAGCCACAGGCCGAAGGCAACGGACGACCCACCGGAACAGCGATGGTGGGACTGCCAGTACGACGCCGGACAAAGAGAGAGGGAAAAGCCAGCCAGGAGGATGTCGGGATGAGCGATCATCTGCGACGGGCCTACAACGCCACCAGGAAGCTGTTAAAAGAGGCCAGAGAAGGAAAGGAGGTGAACCAGTCTAGACTCTACCATAGACTAGGTGAGTCTATTGAACACTTCCTATAATTAGTCCATTTCGGACAGGGAGAACTAGTGAGAGAGAGGGCAAGGGGGGTTGCCATGGAACTCACAGAATTGTGGCGATCCGGGGTGATGGAGGCCAGATCGGTGTACATAGGGCCTTATCTGGTAGATGCGCAGGGAATTAAGTTAGTGTAATGTGAGAAACCCAAATACGTACTCCTACTGTATGAAGAGACAGTAACAAATACGCGAATCCTGCAATATCGTACTATAGAGTCTGTGAATCAAAGCATAAATCCGACCTTCTCACCAAAACAGTAAACTCTAAGTAAGCGAACTTATTGCAGTATCGGTCTCTTATAACCGGTGAGGCAGAAAACAGTCTACGAACGGACAAACTTCGGTAAAACAAAATCCCGT
>JAUCBJ010005207.1:0-49908 GCA_032718475.1 Nemertoderma westbladi
TACTCACCCTTTACCGATCGGCACTCAGCTACTCACCCTTTTCCGATCGGCACTCAGCTACTCGCCCTTTTCCGACCCGCACTCAGCTACTCACCCTTTTCCGATCGGCACTCAGCTACTCACCCTTTTCCGATCCGCACTCAGCTACTCACCCTTTCCGATCCGCACTCAGCTACTCACCCTTTTCCGATCGACACTCAGCTACTCACCCTTTTCCGACCCGCACTCAGCTACTCACCCTTTTCCGATCCGCACTCAGCTACTCACCCTTTTCCGATCGACACTCAGCTACTCACCCTTTTCCGACCCGCACTCAGCTACTCACCCTTTTCCGATCCGCACTCAGCTACTCACCCTTTTCCGATCGGCACTCAGCTACTCACCCTTTTCCGATCCGCACTCAGCTACTCACCCTTTTCCGATCCGCACTCAGCTACTCACCCTTTTCCGATCGACACTCAGCTACTCACCCTTTTCCGATCCGCACTCAGCTACTCACCCTTTTCCGATCCACACTCAGCTACTCACCCTTTTCCGACCCGCACTCAGCTACTCACCCTTTACCGATCGGCACTCAGCTACTCACCCTTTTCCGATCGGCACTCAGCTACTCGCCCTTTTCCGACCCGCACTCAGCTAATCACCCTTTTCCGATCGGCACTCAGCTACTCACCCTTTTCCGACCCGCACTCAGCTACTCACCCTTTTCCGATCCGCACTCAGCTACTCACCCTTTTCCGACCCGCACTCAGCTACTCACCCTTTTCCGATCCGCACTCAGCTACTCACCCTTTTCCGATCCGCACTCAGCTACTCACCCTTTTCCGACCCGCACTCAGCTACTCACCCTTTTCCGATCCGCACTCAGCTACTCACCCTTTTCCGATCCGCACTCAGCTACTCACCCTTTTCCGATCCGCACTCAGCTACTCACCCTTTTCCGATCCGCACTCAGCTACTCACCCTTCTCCGATCGGCACTCAGCTACTCACCCTTTTCAGATCCGCACTCAGCTACTCACCCTTTTCCGACCCGCACTCAGCTACTCACCCTTTTCCGATCCGCACTCAGCTACTCAGCCTTTCCCGATCCGCACTCAGCTACTCACCCTTTCCCTATCAGATTTCAGCTACTCACCCTTTCCCTATCCGAACTCAGCTACTCACCCTTTTCCGATCCGCACTCAGCTACTCACCTTTTTCCGATCCGCAGTCAGCTACTCACCCTTCTCCGATCGGTACTCAGCTACGCACTCTTTTCCGATCCGCACTCAGCTACTCACCCTTCTCCGATCGGCACTCAGCTACTCACTCTTTTCCGATCCGCACTCAGCTACTCACCCTTTTCCGATCCGCACTCAGCTACTCACCTTTTTCCGATCCGCAGTCAGCTACTCACCCTTCTCCGATCGGCACTCAGCTAATCACTCTTTTCCGATCCGCACTCAGCTACTCACCCTTCTCCGATCGGCACTCAGCTACTCACCCTTCTCCGATCGGCACTCAGCTACTCACTCTTTTCCGATCCGCACTCAGCTACTCACCCTTCTCCGATCGGCACTCAGCTACTCACCCTTTTCCGATCCGCCATCAGCTACTCACCCTTTTCCGATCCGCACTCAGCTACTCACCCTTTTCCGATCCGCACTCAGCTACTCACCCTTTCCCGATCCGCACTCAGCTACTCACCCTTTCCGATCCGCACTCAGCTACTCACCCTTTCCCGATCCGCACTCAGCTACTCACCCTTCTCCGATCGGCACTCAGCTACTCACCCTTTTCCGATCCGCCATCAGCTACTCACCCTTTTCCGATCCGCACTCAGCTACTCACCCTTTTCCGATCCGCACTCAGCTACTCACCCTTTTCCGATCCGCACTCAGCTACTCACCCTTTCCCGATCCGCACTCAGCTACTCACCCTTTTCCGATCCGAACTCAGCTACTCACCCTTTTCCGATCCGCACTCAGCAACTCACCCTTTTCCGATCCGCACTCAGTACCGCATCTATCGCCGGCGTATCGTCAGCTTGCACCTCCTGCTCGCAGTATAAGACGTCGATATTCCCCGGTATGGCCAACTTGCGCGCCGCTATGTGCCGTAGCAACGTGGTCTTCCCGTGTCCGTTGGGCCCGACCAAGCCGTAGCGACGGCCCCGGGTGATCGCCAACGACGCGTTCACAAACAACGCCTTCCCCGCCGCCGATATGCTGAACTTCTCGACCTTTATGTCGATAGCGTTGTCATGAAGGATCCCCGACTGTGCGGCCTGACTGATAGAGAACTGCGCCATGTCAGGGTTATCTTCGTCCACCACTGTCGGAGTCTCCATCGCCTCCTGTCGCAACTGCTTTTCCAACTTTTTCCTTTCTTTCCTCGTTAACTTTGAAACGTCAACAGTTTCTCGGGTTCCGTTTTCCAACTCCTCATCACTAATATAAACTTTAGTTTCCTTATCCTCCGTCGCTACGTCTCCTTTATCCACTACAACCGGTTCTTTAGTTTGTTTCCTTTTAGCTTTTTTAGTTTCTATTGCGTCTATTACTCGCGGTTCTTCACATTTCGATAAATCATCCTTTAGGTCGTCGAACTTTGATTTCTTCTTTTTCTTCTGTTTATTTACTGTCGGTACAGATTCTTCCTCGTCATCCGATATTGTAAGGGCAGAGAAACCCGATCGTAATGCCGAATTTCCGTTCGCTCTGATGTCGTCTACATCATCGTCTGTGTCGTCGTTTACAGGAGGGGGCATCATGTCCTCTATATTTACAGCAACGCGTTGCTGCTGAGTTTTTTTGTTTTTCTTTGGCATCTTCTACCGGTAGGCCTAGCAGGCAGACAATTAATTCCGTAATTATGACCAGTAATTAAATTATTTAAATAAATTACCCAGACACCAACCAATAACCAGAGTAAGTAAGTTCGTACCGTACCGGTACCGTACTACCAGTAGAATAAATTATATGAACATAATTTTTTTCCTGCAGTGGTGGCTGTGCACTATACCTGTATACCGGCGGTACCTGTACTGGCTGTTATAATACTATAAGAGTAATCACGGCCTTCTGACCCCTATCCTGCTATCATCGAAAAATATTATCAATACTCAATAGCCCCCCGATCACGCAATAACAAATGTATTGAAAAGATTCCTTAAGGCTTTTTTCCTGACCTAATCTTTTTTAATTTTAATTCCTTGCTGAATCCAACACTGCAACCCTTTTTTCGAATCGCAGTTGTGGGGGGGGGGGGGGGGGGGGGTTGTGATTTTATTGAAAATAATATATTTAATTTATAATAATTTATATAAAATTTTATTGCTGATAATATTTGATAACTTTACGCAACAAAAGTCATAAGTCGTTTGATTAATCTTGTTTTCTATGTTGTGCATGAAAAGTGGCTTGTGTAAAAGTTGACAATTGTATCCGTGGTGGCTCTGGTTGTACGTTGTAATATTCTGGAATATTATGAAAATGTAGGGTAGATTTAGTTCGCATATGCGGTTGTAGTGTAGCATTGTAAGTAACTTAAAAATCGTAGCGTCTCATGGGATAGAACCAATTCAAATTCATTTATAAACTCAAATCTTTAAATTCAAAATGGGTAGAACAAAGCAAACCAAATCAACGAAAAAAGAGTTGTATTACGGAGCTACAGGGATGTCTAAGAATTACAAATCCAAACCATGGCTCATCCGCAAAACCATGCAAGTTTTAAACACTTTATCTCAGCTATTTTACAACGAAATTCAGATTGTGTTACATATTTGGAATCCTTGCACAGCTTCACATCTTGCACATTTTTCCAGTCACACCTTTCTAATTGTACCAACAAATCACTGCACGGGAGAAGAATAGCTGTGGTGTAACTGGTGCGACTGTAACTATCGACGGAGACACTTTTAACACTTGTAGGTTGTAGCTAAAGAATGAAAGCGAAAATACAAATTCTGGCTCACCCAGAAAGGAGGGTGGGGAAACTATCTCTGTTTAAAATTTCATGCAATCTCATTAAGATTTGTAGGAATTTTTTTTATAGTGTTAGTGTTATTTATTCAGTTTGTTTTCCGCTATTTCAGGTACCAAGGTGATATCGAAGTTGATAGATGAAGACAGCATGAAGGTTGTATCTGAAGCGATTAAACGACCTCCATTACTTTGGGATAACATTCACGCAAACGACTACGACCAAAAGCGTTTGTTTCTAGGTACGTAGACTGCGACCAAAAGCGTTTGTTTCTAGGTACGCTACGACTACGACCAAAAGCGTTTGTTTCTAGGTACGTAGACTACGACTACGACCAAAAGCGTTTGTTTCTAGGTACGTAGACTACGACTACGACCAAAAGCGTTTGTTTCTAGGTACGTAGACTACGACCAAAAGCGTTTGTTTCTAGGTACGTAGACTGCGACCAAAAGCGTTTGTTTCTAGGTACGTAGACTGCGACCAAAAGCGTTTGTTTCTAGGTACGTAGACTACGACCAAAACCGTTTGTTTCTAGGTACGTAGACTACGACCAAAAAGCGTTTGTTTCTAGGTACGTAGACTACGACCAAAAGCGTTTGTTTCTAGGTACGTAGACTGCGACCAAAAGCGTTTGTTTCTAGGTACGTAGACTACGACCAAAACCGTTTGTTTCTAGGTACGTAGACTACGACTACGACCAAAAGCGTTTGTTTCTAGGTACGTAGACTACGACCAAAAGCGTTTGTTTCTAGGTACGTAGACTACGACCAAAACCGTTTGTTTCTAGGTACGTAGACTACGACTACGACCAAAAGCGTTTGTTTCTAGGTACGTAGACTACGACCAAAAGCGTTTGTTTCTAGGTACGTAGACTACGACCAAAAGCGTTTGTTTCTAGGTACGTAGACTGCGACGAAAAGCGTTTGTTTCTAGGTACGTAGACTACGACCAAAAGCGTTTGTTTCTAGGTACGTAGACTACGACCAAAAGCGTTTGTTTCTAGGTACGTAGACTGCGACGAAAAGCGTTTGTTTCTAGGTACGTAGACTACGACCAAAACCGTTTGTTTCTAGGTACGTAGACTACGACTACGACCAAAAGCGTTTGTTTCTAGGTACGTAGACTACGACCAAAAGCGTTTGTTTCTAGGTACGTAGACTGCGACGAAAAGCGTTTGTTTCTAGGTACGTATACTACGACCAAAAGCGTTTGTTTCTAGGTACGTAGACTACGACCAAAAGCGTTTGTTTCTAGGTACGTAGACTACGACTACGACCAAAAGCGTTTGTTTCTAGGTACGTAGACTACGACCAAAAGCGTTTGTTTCTAGGTACGTAGACTACGACTACGACGAAAAGCGTTTGTTTCTAGGTACGTAGACTACGACTACGACCAAAAGCGTTTGTTTCTAGGTACGTAGACTACGACCAAAAGCGTTTGTTTCTAGGTACGTAGACTACGACTACGACGAAAAGCGTTTGTTTCTAGGTACGTAGACTACGACTACGACCAAAAGCGTTTGTTTCTAGGTACGTAGACTACGACCAAAAGCGTTTGTTTCTAAGTACGTAGACTACGACCAAAAGCGTTTGTTTCTAGGTACGTAGACTACGACCAAAAGCGTTTGTTTCTAGGTACGTAGACTACGACCAAAAGCGTTTGTTTCTAGGTACGTAGACTACGACCAAAAGCGTTTGTTTTAGGTATACGTAGGTTCCTATATAAAGGTTATTAATATTTATAAACACATTGGATCTTCGTCTATATTATTAATTAATATGCCAGGTCCTTACTCCGGGCGGGATCCATCTATCATCCCACATATACGAGGAGTGCTCACCAACCCGAACTGTGAGTTCGAAGCCAACTTCATAGCCCTACACACATTGGCGAGTTGGTGTAAATCCTTCATACCAACAACAACCCAATCTACTGAAGATGATTCTATTGTCCGAATAGAAGATAGTAAGTGTATTTTTCTCGTCAATTTCATTTATAAACCGCATCAGAAGGGTGGGGGGAACTTTCAACGCAAATAACAGCTGAATACTCCCGAAAAATAACTGTAACGTTCGATTGAATGTCGTTTATTGTTTTGGTTACAATAACGTGCCTCCGTCACCGTTTCATTTTCATTAATTGATAATTGAGTCGAGATATTAATCATCTTCATGGGTGATTAACATGTCGATTATTAAGTATGTTATATTTTTTATATTCTATTAAATACAGTTAATACAGTTGTAATTGTATCTGTTGTTCACAGATAATGCGGACCAATTGTTGACCCATAGAATACCGACAGTCGAAGAAAGCCAATCCGAAACTAAAACTGCCTTGGCCAATGAGGCTGAGTTTCTGGAGAGGGCTCTCTGTGATTGGCTGATCGAGCTCCACAGGAATTACACTCCATCAGTGTATAAATTCCCGATTCCCTCGTCGAAATCAGCCTGCCCCTCCACTCCGCCCCCGCCTATAACCCCCACTGTGGATAACTTTGTAAATACGTGTAAACCTCCGCTGTCCATTAGCACTGGTACTGCTGCGGTTGTAGTCGCGTCTACTTCGTCCCAGCTGACCTCCACGACCTTCTCTATAGACTCGCGTAGCAACGCGACCGCTCCCACCGACCCCGTCGCATCCACCATCTCCGACACCATCGAGGTCCTCGCTTCATCTTCCTCGTCTTCCGACGAGATTTCCCGACTGGTAATCCCCGCGATGCCGGCGCTCAACCCCGTCGAAGTCCCGCTAAACTCGCTGTCCAACGCCTATGAGGTCGAACCGATGCAGCTGGAGGGAGACGAGGCCCACGATTCGCCTCCCAGGATGAGTTTAACTCCTCCTGGAGGAATGAGTTCCTCCCCGCCGCCAGACATTGAGCAGTGTCCATCCCAGGAGAACCTTATGCAGGTCGATGTGACGGACTCCCCGCCCAACTTCCGTTCCCCACTGGATCCCTCTGCGGCAAACTCGAATGACGTCACTAAAGACGACGGTTTGGTTTTCAATGATGTACAAATGTCTGAAACACCCAGAACCTGTTCTCCTATGGAAGATGTCAGCGACGGGTTTCAGCTGAAAGAGGGCCACAAAGTTACTTTGGATGACCTTAGGTTGGTCATTATTCTATTGCTTAAGTTGTGATTGTGATATGGATATCAGAATTTCACCAAATATTTGTATAACTTGGATTGAACTTAGATTGATTGTGGGATTGAACTTAGATTGATTGTGTGTGTTCGGTTTTGTACTTTAATGATCACACCATATTGCATAAATCGATCGACTTTATTTAATTCAAAAACCTTAATTTCGATGAAGTATATACCCAACGGTTTGCATGCGTGAGGTATGGCCGGTTGCAGAAGGAGTTGGGGCGGAGGAGCGCGAATTCCAACCCCGAATACGACCACTATGGTGGCGAATTCCAACCCCGAATACGGCCACTATGGTGGCGAATTCCAACCCCGAATACGGCCACTATGGTGGCGAATTCCAACCCCGAATACGGCCACTATGGTGGCGAATTCCAACCCCGAATACGGCCACTATGGTGGCGAATTCCAACCCCGAATACGGCCACTATGGTGGCGAATTCCAACCCCGAATACGGCCACTATGGTGGCGAATTCCAACCCCGAATACGGCCACTATGGTGGCGAATTCCAACCCCGAATACGGCCACTATGGTGTCGAATTCCAACCCCGAATACGGCCACTATGGTGGCGAATTCCAACCCCGAATACGGCCACTATGGTGTCGAATTCCAACCCCGAATACGACCACTATGGTGGCGAATCCAACCCCGAATACGGCCACTATGGTGGCGAATTCCAACCCCGAATACGGCCACTATGGTGTCGAATTCCAACCCCGAATACGGCCACTATGGTGGCGAATTCCAACCCCGAATACGGCCACTATGGTGGCGAATTCCAACCCCGAATACGGCCACTATGGTGGCGAATTCCAACCCCGAATACGGCCACTATGGTGTCGAATTCCAACCCCCCGAATACGACCACTATGGTGGCCCATCAGAGCTCCGCATCTTATGAATTTATTTTTGCGACAATTAAATTTATTTTAATTTAATGTTAATTTTCAAATCGAATACAAGTAAAAAAAGTGTTAAATTTACTTTCAAATTTGTTTCATTTTAGTTTTACTTTCATTTTCATTTTTGTTTTACTTTCACTTTCGTTTTCATTTATTATCCATTTTTATACTTGGGCCATTACAGTCACGCCATAAGTCAAAGACTACGGCGGCCGCCTTTTTCCCTTAAAATCATTTGCAGGCTGTGACTCTAATCCGGTAGCTCTGCCCAGTGCAGCCATCGATTTTCGAAGAGAAACTTAAAACTGATTTTGCAGGTCGCCCATGGCGGTCATTTCCCTATGAAAGGACTACGAGCCAGACTGACCTGGAAAGTGAACGTAGTAAGTGAAAGTAAAACTAAAACTAAAATGAAAACGAAAGTGAAAGTAAATTTAATATTGTTGTTAATTGCATTAAATTTGCAAATTAACTTTAAATTAAACGAAATTTAATTCATTAGTTAGTTCAATGTAGTGGCTCTATAGGCTATTATTAAAACAACTGAAAAGAACTCTTTCCCACGCAAAATCTTATGTAGAACATAAAACTTAGTCTTATATACCCTACATAAAAGGCCTTATGTATTATGTGTGCAGTGTGAACCGGCTTTTATGGTATTCCATAGACAACCGAACGATATGTGGCCTAGCTGGGCCACAGTGCACCACACCCCGAGTTTTTGTAGCTGGGCCACGGTGCACCACACACCGAGTTTTTGTAGCTGGGCCACAGTGCACCACAAACCGAGTTTTTGTAGCTGGGCCACAGTGCACCACACCCCGAGTTTTTGTAGCTGGGCCACAGTGCACCACAAACCGAGTTTTTGTAGCTGGGCCACAGTGCACCACACCCCGAGTTTATGTAGCTGGGCCACGGTGCACCACACACCGAGTTTTTGTAGCTGGGCCACGGTGCACCACACACCGAGTTTTTGTAGCTGGGCCACAGTGCACCACACCCCGAGTTTTTGTACCTGGGCCACAGTGCACCACAAACCGAGTTTTTGTAGCTGGGCCACAGTGCACCACACCCCGAGTTTTTGTAGCTGGGCCACGGTGCACCACACACCGAGTTTTTGTAGCTGGGCCACGGTGCACCACACACCGAGTTTTTGTAGCTGGGCCATAGTGCACCACACACCGAGTTTTTGTAGCTGGGCCACAGTGCACCACACCCCGAGTTTTTGTAGCTGGGCCACAGTGCACCACACCCCGAGTTTTTGTAGCTGGGCCACGGTGCACCACACACCGAGTTTTTGTAGCTGGGCCACAGTGCACCACAAACCGAGTTTTTGTAGCTGGGCCACAGTGCACCACACCCCGAGTTTTTGTAGCTGGGCCACAGTGCACCACAAACCGAGTTTTTGTAGCTGGGCCACAGTGCACCACACCCCGAGTTTATGTAGCTGGGCCACGGTGCACCACACACCGAGTTTTTGTAGCTGGGCCACGGTGCACCACACACCGAGTTTTTGTAGCTGGGCCACAGTGCACCACACCCCGAGTTTTTGTAGCTGGGCCACAGTGCACCACAAACCGAGTTTTTGTAGCTGGGCCACAGTGCACCACACCCCGAGTTTTTGTAGCTGGGCCACGGTGCACCACACACCGAGTTTTTGTAGCTGGGCCACGGTGCACCACACACCGAGTTTTTGTAGCTGGGCCATAGTGCACCACACACCGAGTTTTTGTAGCTGGGCCACAGTGCACCACACCCCGAGTTTTTGTAGCTGGGCCACAGTGCACCACACCCCGAGTTTTTGTAGCTGGGCCACGGTGCACCACACACCGAGTTTTTGTAGCTGGGCCACAGTGCACCACAAACCGAGTTTTTGTAGCTGGGCCACAGTGCACCACACCCCGAGTTTTTGTAGCTGGGCCACAGTGCACCACAAACCGAGTTTTTGTAGCTGGGCCACAGTGCACCACAAACCGAGTTTTTGTAGCTGGGCCACAGTGCACCACACCCCGAGTTTTTGTAGCTGGGCCACAGTGCACCACAAACCGAGTTTTTGTAGCTGGGCCACAGTGCACCACACCCCGAGTTTTTGTAGCTGGGCCACGGTGCACCACACACCGAGTTTGTGTAGCTGGCCACGGCGCACCACATACCGAGTTTTTCTAGCTGGGCCATAGTGCACCACACACCGAGTTTTTGTAGCTGGGCCACAGTGCACCACACCCCGAGTTTTTGTAGCTGGGCCACAGTGCACCACACCCCGAGTTTTTGTAGCTGGGCCACAGTACACCACACACCGAGTTTTTGTAGCTGGGCCACAGTGCACCACACCCTGAGTTTTTTTATAGCTGGGCCACAGTGCACCACACCCTGAGTTTTTGTAGCTGGGCCACAGTGCACCACACACCGAGTTTTTGTAGCTGGGCCACAGTGCACCACACCCTGAGTTTTTGTAGCTGGGCCACAGTGCACCACACTCCTAGTTTTTGTAGTTGGGCCACAGTGCACCACAAGCCGAGTTTTTGTAGCTGGGCCACAGTGCACCACACCCCGAGTTTTTGTAGCTGGGCCACGGTGCACCACACACCGAGTTTTTGTAGCTGGGCCACGGTGCACCACACACCGAGTTTTTGTAGCTGGGCCATAGTGCACCACACACCGAGTTTTTGTAGCTGGGCCACAGTGCACCACACCCCGAGTTTTTGTAGCTGGGCCACAGTGCACCACACCCCGAGTTTTTGTAGCTGGGCCACGGTGCACCACACACCGAGTTTTTGTAGCTGGGCCACAGTGCACCACAAACCGAGTTTTTGTAGCTGGGCCACAGTGCACCACACCCCGAGTTTTTGTAGCTGGGCCACAGTGCACCACAAACCGAGTTTTTGTAGCTGGGCCACAGTGCACCACAAACCGAGTTTTTGTAGCTGGGCCACAGTGCACCACACCCCGAGTTTTTGTAGCTGGGCCACAGTGCACCACAAACCGAGTTTTTGTAGCTGGGCCCCAGTGCACCACACCCCGAGTTTTTGTAGCTGGGCCACGGTGCACCACACACCGAGTTTTTGTAGCTGGCCACGGCGCACCACATACCGAGTTTTTCTAGCTGGGCCATAGTGCACCACACACCGAGTTTTTGTAGCTGGGCCACAGTGCACCACACCCCGAGTTTTTGTAGCTGGGCCACAGTGCACCACACCCCGAGTTTTTGTAGCTGGGCCACAGTACACCACACACCGAGTTTTTGTAGCTGGGCCACAGTGCACCACACCCTGAGTTTTTTTATAGCTGGGCCACAGTGCACCACACCCTGAGTTTTTGTAGCTGGGCCACAGTGCACCACACACCGAGTTTTTGTAGCTGGGCCACAGTGCACCACACCCTGAGTTTTTGTAGCTGGGCCACAGTGCACCACACTCCTAGTTTTTGTAGTTGGGCCACAGTGCACCACACCCCGAGTTTTTGTAGCTGGGCCACAGTGCACCACACCCCGAGTTTTTGTAGCTGAGCCACGGTGCACCACACACCGAGTTTTTGTTGCTGGACCACAGTGCACCACACCCCGAGTTTTAGTAGCTGGGCCACAGTGCACCACACCCTGAGTTTTTGTAGCTGGGCCACGGTGCACCGCACACCGAGTTTTTGTAGCTGGACCACAGTGCACCACCCCGAGTTTTTGTAGCTGGGCCACAGTGCACCACACCCTGAGTTTTTGTAGCTGGGTCAGTGCACCACACACCGAGTTTTTGTAGCTGGGCCACAGTGCACCACACCCCGAGTTTTTGTAGCTGGGCCACAGTGCACCACACCCCGAGTTTTTGTAGCTGGGCCACAGTGCACCACACACCGAGTTTTTGTAGCTGGACCACAGTGCACCACACCCCGAGTTTTTGTAGCTGGGCCACGGTGCACCACACCCTGAGTTTTTGTAGCTGGGCCACGGTGCACCACACACCGAGTTTTTGTAGCTGGGCCACAGTGCACCACACCCCGAGTTTTTGTAGCTGGGCCACAGTGCACCACACCCTGAGTTTTTGTAGCTGGGCCACAGTGCACCACCCACCGAGTTTTTGTAGCTGGGCCACAGTGCACCACACCCCGAGTTTTTGTAGCTGGGCCACAGTGCACCACACACCGAGTTTTTGTAGCTGGGCCACGGTGCACCTCACACCGAGATTTTGTAGCTGGGCCACAGTGCACCACACCCCGAGTTTTTGTAGCTGGGCCACAGTGCACCACACACTGAGTTTTTGTAGCTGGGCCACAGTGCACAACACCCCTACTTTTTGTAGCTGGGGCACGGTGCACCACACCCCTAGTTTTTGTAGCTGGGCCACAGTACACCACACCCCTAGTTTTTGTACACCTTCTGCGCCAGTCTTGGACCAACATAATATTATTCAATATTATTATTTCAGGTTATTAGTGGATTTATTCTATTTACCCTTTGAACACGGAGGTCGAGCTTTACAAATACTAGAGGAATGTCATTGGTTAAAGTCGAATTCTAGATTAGTTACAAAGACAAGAAAAACCAGACTTAGCAGCGGCGATGTAAGTGTTCCTAATTCTAGATTAGTTACAAAGACAAGAAAAACCAGACTTAGCAGCGGAGATGTAAGTGTTCCTAATTCTAGATTAGTTACAAAGACAAGAAAACCAGACTTAGCAGCGGCGATGTAAGTGTTCCTAATTCTAGATTAGTTACAAAGACAAGAAAAACCAGACTTAGCAGCGGCGATGTAAGTGTTCCTAATTCTAGATTAGTTACAAAGACAAGTAAAACCAGACTTAGCAGCGGCGATGTAAGTGTTCCTAATTCTAGATTAGTTACAAAGACAAGTAAAACCAGACTTAGCAGCGGCGATGTAAGTGTTCCTAATTCTAGATTAGTTACAAAGACAAGAAAAACCAGACTTAGCAGCGACGATGTAATTTAATTTAATTTTAAATTTATTTAATTAATTACAGTAGTAAGGGTTTACCCTATTTCGGCGACAATGGGACCCACTTCGCACCTTAGGTGTTAGGTAGGTCATTAATCAATTAATTAATTATTTAATTAATTGGTCGATTAAACAATTAATTAATTACTTAATCGATCGATTTACTCGACCCACCAAGCCCGAATTACTCGCTGTGTATAAAGCTGATGACCCACCAAGCCCGAATTACTCCTGTGTATAAAGCTGATGACCCACCAAGCCCGAATTACTCGCTGTGTATAAAGCTGATGACCCACCAAGCCCGAATTACTCGCTGTGTATAAAGCTGATGACCCACCAAGCCCGAATTACTCCTGTGTATAAAGCTGATGACCCACCAAGCCCGAATTACTCGCTGTGTATAAAGCTGATGACCCACCAAGCCCGAATTACTCGCTGTGTATAAAGCTGATGTCCCACCAAGCCCGAATTACTCCTGTGTATAAAGCTGATGACCCACCAAGCCCGAATTACTCCTGTGTATAAAGCTGATGACCCACCAAGCCCGAATTACTCCTGTGTATAAAGATGATGACCCACCAAGCCCGAATTACTCCTGTGTATAAAGCTGATGACCCACCAAGCCCGAATTACTCCTGTGTATAAAGCTGATGACCCACCAAGCCCGAATTACTCCTGTGTATAAAGCTGATGACCCACCAAGCCCGAATTACTCCTGTGTATAAAGCTGATGACCCACCAAGCCCGAATTACTCCTGTGTATAAAGCTGATGTCCCACCAAGCCCGAATTACTCCTGTGTATAAAGCTGATGACCCACCAAGCCCGAATTACTCCTGTGTATAAAGCTGATGACCCACCAAGCCCGAATTACTCCTGTGTATAAAGATGATGACCCACCAAGCCCGAATTACTCCTGTGTATAAAGCTGATGACCCACCAAGCCCGAATTACTCGCTGTGTATAAAGCTGATGACCCACCAAGCCCGAATTACTCGCTGTGTATAAAGCTGATGACCCACCAAGTCCGAATTACTCGCTGTGTATAAAGCTGATGACCCACCAAGCCCGAATTACTCGCTGTGTATAAAGCTGATGACCCACCAAGCCCGAATTACTCGCCGTGTATAAAGCTGATGACCCACCAAGCCCGAATTGCTCGCTGTGTATAAAGCTGATGACCCACCAAGCCCGAATTACTCCTGTGTATAAAGCTGATGACCCACCAAGCCCGAATTACTCCTGTGTATAAAGCTGATGATCCACCAAGCCCGAATTACTCCTGTGTATAAAGCTGATGACCCGCCAAGCCCGAATTACTCCTGTGTATAAAGCTGATGACCCACCAAGCCCGAATTACTCCTGTGTATAAAGCTGATGACCCACCAAGCCCGAATTACTCGCTGTGTATAAAGCTGATAATCCACCAAGCCCGAATTACTCCTGTGTATAAAGCTGATGACCCGCCAAGCCCGAATTACTCCTGTGTATAAAGCTGATGACCCACCAAGCCCGAATTACTCCTGTGTATAAAGCTGATGACCCACCAAGCCCGAATTACTCGCTGTGTATAAAGCTGATGACCCACCAAGCCCGAATTACTCGCTGTGTATAAAGCTGATGACCCACCAAGCCCGAATTACTCCTGTGTATAAAGCTGATGACCCACCAAGCCCGAATTGCTCGCTGTGTATAAAGCTGATGACCCACCAAGCCCGAATTACTCGCTGTGTATAAAGCTGATGACCCACCAAGCCCGAATTACTCGCTGTGTATAAAGCTGATGACCCACCAAGCCCGAATTGCTCGCTGTGTATAAAGCTGATGACCCACCAAGCCCGAATTACTCCTGTGTATAAAGCTGATGACCCACCAAGCCCGAATTACTCGCTGTGTATAAAGCTGATGACCCACTTGAACCGAGAAACTACCGACCCATTTCTATCCTGCCGGTATTTAGCAAAATATTTGTAAAATTTTATATGACCAATTGTCCTCATTTATTTCAAATATATTGACAAATAGGCAGTTTGGATTTAGAAAAAATAGAAGCACCTTTCATGCAATTCTTACACTTTCATAACAAATTAGTGACGTCATTGATACAGGAGATTCAGCCTTCACAGTTTATATGGATATCCGTAAAGCATTCGATACAATAGTTCACCATATCTTGGCAAGAAAACTAGAACATTACGGCATAACGTGTCAAACCACTGGAATTGTTAAAGGATTACCTTGCTAATCGCTCACAGTTTGTCACAGTTAACGGCTGTTCATCAAATTCGGTTTCAATACAAACGGGCATTCCCCAAGGGAGTCTTTTGGGACCCTCCTATTCATTCTATACATAAATGATCTACCGTCTATAACAAATTTATACACAACTCTTTTCGCTGATGACTCTAGTTTTACTTACAGTCCGACATAGCAACTTAAATTCACTTTATAATAATACAAATACTGAACTAACTAAAATACAGGACTGGTTATTGGCTAATAGATTAAACGCTCAATTCTAGCAAAACTGAATACATGCACTTCTCAAATAGACCTGTATCAGGGAATTTATACGTATGGGATGAACAGCTCAAACATGTGAATCTAATAAAATACCTCGGTGTGATCATAGATTATAAAATGACCTGGAAGGCTCATATTGAATTTGTATTAAACAAAATATCGAAATCATCCGGGATATTTTATAAACTGCGATCATTTGTGACCGTATCATATCATGTGTGACCGTATCATATCATGTGTGACCGTATCATATCATGTGTGACCGTATCATATCATGTGTGACCGTATCATATCATGTGTGACCGTATCATATCATGTGTGACCGTATCATATCATGTGTGACCGTATCATATCATGTGTGACCGTATCATATCATTTCATAATTTCACCTTCAAAGGGCGTCCACCACTCTACTCGCTTTGCGAATTGGTGGCGTCCTGCGATATCACACCACTACAACATCTTAAATTTAAAATGTTTGTGCTTGTATAATCTAGTAAAATCGCGAATAAATAAAAATAAAAGTAAAAAAAAGTAGAATAAAAATATAATGTTAACGCACTGAAGCCATTAATTAAGTTACGTCATAAAAAAAATTATTATTTATTTTAGCAAGATTTCGCCATAGTAAAAAACAAACAAACAATATTATTAAGCACAATCAATGTTAAGATAAATGTGGGGCGAGCCACGAAGTTGGCGGAGCCTTAGCGAATTGACACTGTTAGGGGGTGGGTCAATTTATGCAAATAGTTGTCGTCGTCGTCGTTGTCGTCGTCGTCGTCGTCGTCGTTGTCGTCGTCGTCGTCGTTACGATTTTGACATGCTAATAACTTTGTCGGATTTAAAGCTGCCAAGTTGAAAATTTGTAGGTATCAATATGAGCAAAAGTTGAGATTTTTGAGAGACTTTCAGACACCATCAGTGCAATGGTCTCCCGCTAGAGGGCCACATGTCTAAACATTAAATGCCCTCCCATTTCTTTGCTTTTAATCCGTTTAAGCTGAAACTTGGCAGATATGTATTAGACCATTAGCTGTGACTTTCAAAGGAGGCGAATCCATCTGCAGTTCTCCAGTCTGCCGCTAGAGGGCCAACGTGACAACGACAACTATTTGCATAAATTGACCCACCCCCTAACAGTGTCAATTCGCTAAGGCTCTGCCAACTTCGTGCTGCGCGAAGTCCCCACTTCGTGTTACAGTAGAGTACGGATTAATTACCAACAATAATAAGTATACATAAGGGATAACAACAGTAAAAGGTTATAACCAAGTCGATGTGGATTGCATATCTAGTATTCTAGACACACCATTCAAGCGACAAACATTATATACCGATTTTAGAATTAAGTTGTCTGAGTTATCTACCCTCTTAAAGAGGCTGGCTATTAAATTATATCTGAGATGCACAAAAAGCTTCATATTATAATAGCCAAAAGCACTTGTTATACTAGTTGGTTCACCATTTGTAACTCTTGGGATATGAAATAGCAATCTGAAACAGTTATTATAAGCAACCCTAAGTTTATCATGAACAAATTCTGAATAGTTACGCTTAGACCAAAGAGAATTACAGTACACTGTGGAACAATAAGCCCTAAATAAAGTAATTTTCACACTATTACTGCATGCACCAAATTTCCTAGCTATAAAGTTACCCCGGGCGTAAAGGCACTGGGTCTGCCTTTTAATATCATAATCGTCATCAGTACTGCTGTGTATTATGTGACCTAAATAATTGAATTTAGTAACTATTTATATACAGTTACTGGAGCACCTAGGTATAAAATACAGTTACTGGAGCACCTAGGTATAAAATACAGTTACTGGAGCACCTAGGTATAAAATATAGTTACTGGAGCACCTAGGTATAAAATACAGTTACTGGAGCACCTAGGTATAAAATACAGTTACTGGAGCACCTAGGTATAAAATACAGTTACTGGAGCACCTAGGTATAAAATACAGTTACTGGAGCACCTAGGTATAAAATACAGTTACTGGAGCACCTAGGTATAAAATACAGTTACTGGAGCACCTAGGTATAAAATACAGTTACTGGAGCACCTAGGTATAAAATACAGTTACTGGAGCACCTAGGTATAAAATACAGTTACTGGAGCACCTAGGTATAAATTACAGTTACTGGAGCACCTAGGTATAAAATACAGTTACTGGAGCACCTAGGTATAAAATACAGTTACTGGAGCACCTAGGTATAAAATACAGTTACTGGAGCACCTAGGTATAAAATACAGTTACTGGAGCACCTAGGTATAAAATACAGTTACTGGAGCACCTAGGTATAAAATACAGTTACTGGAGCACCTAGGTATAAAATACAGTTACTGGAGCACCTAGGTATAAAATACAGTTACTGGAGCACCTAGGTATAAAATACAGTTACTGGAGCACCTAGGTATAAAATACAGTTACTGGAGCACCTAGGTATAAAATACAGTTACTGGAGCACCTAGGTATAAAATACAGTTACTGGAGCACCTAGGTATAAAATACAGTTACTGGAGCACCTAGGTATAAAATACAGTTACTGGAGCACCTAGGTATAAAATACAGTTACTGGAGCACCTAGGTATAAAATACAGTTACTGGAGCACCTAGGTATAAAATACAGTTACTGGAGCACCTAGGTATAAAATACAGTTACTGGAGCACCTAGGTATAAAATATAGTTACTGGAGCACCTAGGTATAAAATACAGTTACTGGAGCACCTAGGTATAAAATACAGTTACTGGAGCACCTAGGTATAAAATACAGTTACTGGAGCACCTAGGTATAAAATACAGTTACTGGAGCACCTAGGTATAAAATACAGTTACTGGAGCACCTAGGTATAAAATATAGTTACTGGAGCACCTAGGTATAAAATATAGTTACTGGAGCAGCTAGGTATAAAATATAGTTACTGGAGCAGCAAGGTATAAAATATAGACATTTTGTTTTCTTCTTATTAAATAAAATGGAGTTCCGTTCAGCAAAAGCAAAAAGTTCAGCTACATTAGTTAAACGTTGTAAACCAAAAATAGAGTTAGACAAAAGACATAAATCATCTGCATACCTAAGTGATTTATTCCTGTATCCCCTCCCCTATAAGACACCCCTGTATCGGTTAAATCTTAACTTAGCCCATCCATGTAAACATTAAACAGCAACGGCGATAGAACTCCACCCTGTTTAGTTCCATTTGTTTCCAAAAACTTAGAAGTATACCCATCCCACGTAATACACATGTACTGCTGTCTGTACCAAAAGATAAGCAACCTAACTATGTACATCGGTAGCCCCCTACCTATTAGCTTACGAAAAAGACCAAAGTGATTAATTCTAACGAAGGCTTTACTAGCATCTGCATCTAACATGCATACAAACACTAGAGTATTTTGTGATAGATAATAGTTAATTACTTCCTTCAACGCATATACACATGTTTCGGTCACCAATTTTTCTTTAAAGCCAAATTGGTTATCCGAAGTTTTTAACTTATTAATACACCTAGTTAATATAATACGTTCTAGAATTTTACCAAGTACGGATGATAGCTATCCCGTATCCCTCTATAATTATCTTTACTACTAATATCCCCAGTCCTATCCTTAATTATTGGCAGTATGACAGAATCAATCATTCCATATTATTATTAAGGATTTACATAGTGATAATAATCGACATATTGTACATGTACAGTACGTATAGCGTGAAAATAAACTATATTTCATCACCATGAAGGGGTTGCCCCCAACAATTTGATTTACTTTATAGTTAGTATAAAGTCAATCAAATTGTTCTAGAAAATAAATCGTGCATATTTTGTAAAACACATAAAAATTAAAAGTCTAGAAGTGGTGATCAAATCAAATTGTTCTAGAAAAAATCTTGTATTTTTCGAAAAAGGCATAAAAGTTTACAAGTTTAGAAGTGTTGATCAACCATAGGAAAACATTCAAAGGATTTCAAGATTTAAAAATATATTTCTTAAATAAAATATCGGAGGGCAATTATTGTCCGTGCGGTAATTGTCCGGGGGAAATTGTTCAGGGGGCAGTTTGTTGTCCGGGGGACAATTGTCCTAGTTCCATTGCATTAACATCTCAACCCTAATCATACAGTCTATAACAAGTTCGTGGGGCCTTCGCGCATCACGAGGCTCATTTATGAGATACAGATTAAAATTGAGCGATTCTACTGTATCACAATCTCGGTATTTAAAAAAATGTAACCAAACCCCAATAAATCAAAGAGCGGGAAAAGTTACTCCCCTTCAACCCCCATCTTAATCAGCACCACCCCATCCCAAAGGCGCACGGAATATTGATGAAGGGCGGGTATTAACAGAAAATTTATGTTTTAAAAGTAATATATTAAATATATTTTAGGCGTGGAGGCGACCCAATTTGTAGGAAATATTAAAACTTACCTTATGTATTGATACTGAAATATTAATTTAACAGTTTACCACGTCAACGAAATTATTATTCTAAAGAAACACGATTAAATACTAAGCCAATCATTTTGCTAGATAAACAGTAAACAAGCTGGCTTATTAGTCTGGCACCTTACACTACAGTACTGCCTATGTCCTAGTGTAACTTAATTATGTTTAGATCAATTAAAAACATATTTCTTAAAGTAAATCACTAATTAAAATATATAAGGGAATGGGGTATGGGGATCACAGCTGTATAATTTTAAGTATAATTATATAAATCAAGAAAATAATTAATTTCCATTAAAAGACAGGTTGAAAATGCTGTTTCTCTACCCTAATCAACAGAACAACAGACACACCGATTGAGTTAGTGGTACCCGTATGCTAAGCTCGCTTACTTTCATGGCTCGCCCCACAAGATGCGCCACACATAAACGCTATTCAATAAAAACAATGAAACACAAACACTGCAATATGAACTGCTATTTCTAAAGGTTCACTTATCGTTTATTGTGATAAGTCAGTCAGTCGTGTAGGGAATCCTGGTATCTCACCACCTCATTCAATCGTTTCCAATGCCTACATTGCCTTTATTCATTGTGCTAACAGCTCTGCTTGAGCAAATGTGCTGCCTACCGGTGTATTTTGCATGACTGTTTTAACTGTATTGATGTGAAGGGACTGTTTTTTGTTCCTTCCCTTAGGGTCACCCCCTTTCCTACCTGTGTTGCATGAGGTGGTCTCTATGCACTAAGCATACATACACTGTAAGTAATTGGTTTCAATATAAACTTACTTTATATCATCTTTGTTGGTTCGTGGGGACTTCGCGCAGCACACCAGCTATATATTTTCGGTTGGCAATTTATTTTTTCCGCAATCTGTTTGTGTAAATTTATAGTTTTGCTTAAAATTAGGCGGGAAAATTCAAATAATTTGTCGACTAGCCAATATATTATAGACTTATTTTTAATATTTTATTTACGATGGTTATTATAGTTGGTCCTATTAGTCTACTTGTACGTATTCCAGTCTGTCTTCTTGTCCACCCACCCTCCTGTTTAAGTTAGAGACATCACTTATCCAAATTGTCATACTGTCATGGGGGGGGGGGGGGGGGGGGATTCTGGCTTGAATGTCAACATTTTGAAATGCATACTGTTCCGAAAAGCGAATAAGTAGAAATAAGTGTAAGATACATTTTGGGTGGACTATATTGAATTGTAATATTTTCAAAAAAAATTTAATTTTTAGCGCCCATTAGCGGCCAGAGCCAGAATTGATATTTTTGACTTACAATGCTACTACTTTGTTGCTTCATTTTCAGAAGTTGTAACCTGTTTTTTTTTGGAATCACCATGGCCGATTACGTGAAAAAAATTCAAGCATCATTTTTGTTTTGTACTTTTCAAGGAAATTACTTCTATTTTTTAAAAATAATTTTCAAATTTTCAAAAAATGCAATGATTTTTTTTATTAAAAAATATTATCACAGATGAACAATTGCAAAACTAAAAATACTGATCGAATTGTGTTATTGCGCACACTACTACCTTTCATTTTAAACCAAAAACGTGCAAATTGGTTGAAAAATGGCGGAGGTGTAGCGATTTGAAAATGAAAAAATGCCATTCCGAGATAATTGCCTTTAAATTTTAACCTTCCCGCGTAAATATACATATACATTCCCGCGTCAGTCAATATATATTTAGCAACAATAAAGCACAAAACCATGCTAAGATTTTTGCTATGGTGATTTTCCTGGTTGCCCTTTTTTTGAGGTCAGTTTTAATTTTATGAAATCTAGTTAGTCTGTCTGTCGGTCTATCTGACTATCCGACAATCTGTCCGTCAAATATAATCTAAGGACACACCACCATCTAGCTAAAAGTTTAGCTATAGGGATTTTCCTGGTCACAGAATTCATATCGAGTGTCAGTTTTTAACATTTGATGACTTCCAAATTGGCTGTTTTGCTCTCAGGCTGTCGGATATATTTTGACGGACACCTAACAGGTATAAAACAGAAACGTAACAAAGTTGAAATACTGACATCAGAAATAATGTATCCGACCAATAAAACCCTTATAGGACATTTATTAGTCATATACTATGTTTTCTATTGTATTAGAGATATACTGACGGACAGACCGACAGACAAACGGACAGGCGGCCATATCGCGAGAAATAAACGAGATCTAAAGGGATTTAAAATTTGAAATTTTGATAAAAAAAATCTGCCAAAGATGTAATAGAAAAAAAATTTGAAAGCCAGTTGCCAGTTATCACCCCCCCCCCCCCCCCCCCCCCCCCCCTCCCCCTCCTCTTTAACTTAGACAAACGTTCATATTTTCCATTAAGCTGGTTTTCACGGTTGTTGATTTTATTGCAAACGTCATCGCGTATCATTTTTTGTAAATGCCATCAACTTTACGGAGCGACCAATGGACACATGATACTCAATATATTAAAAAATGGCTGTATTTCAAGCTATTTATTAATATTACGTAATAAATTTATGTCTCTAGGCCGATGATTGGCGGGAAAGAGCGGAGAGGTTTATGGAATGGAACCAATCAGTGAGGACTTTGTTCGACCCGGCTATCCTGCGCACCCAATAGAGCGATTGTATTCGATCTGTACCCCTATATCTGGGACATAAAGGTCACATTATCACTGTTAACTGCCTTCATAAAATGGATCGGTTCGTATTGATAATAATTATATTAACTTTATAAAGTATCACCCGGGGGGGGGGGGGGGGGGGGGGGGGGGGGGTGGGTTTAAAGAAATTAAAACGGCGCTTTACTTGTATTTTTTTCTTTTTTTTTCCTTTTTTTTTCCATGGGTAAGGAGCCTGTCAAAATTACAGTGTTTGTAACTAAAACAAACAATTGGTATCTTTTCAAAATAAGCTCAACAACTTTAATACGGATAAATATAAATAAAAATATATAGTATAAACCTAATTTCATGTAATTTAAATTCTTCCACAGATATTGGGTACGCCCCGCTTTCTGTAAACAACGCATCAACATGTCCAGGAATTATTTACACAAGTATGTCCCAAGTACGGCAATGCCAACCAAACAGCTAAACTTATTTATGGTGTAGCTTTACTTGCAAAATAGTTGATCTTTTATTTTTCCATGTTATAAGGCATAATGGCAACACATTAAACGTTAATGAATTCGTGTATTGAGTTAGAAGCGTGTAAGTTAATTAGTTAGTGATTGATTGTTTGTTTGTTACAGTGGGGCTGTAAAGTGAATACTTACTAACTTACGGATTTTATTACAGTGGGTCTTCGGAAGTTACAGCGCTTAATAAATAGTATCTTCTATTATTGGCATTGGCAATTATTATATTATATTTGTCTATTAGTATAATTCATTTGTTTATATTATTATTGTATTGGTTTAGTTGTGGAATAAGTTAACACATTTTGTGTGTAAATCGCACTCGCCTTCATTCTGTTACGCACCTTTAAGCTAATTATTCTTAAAGATTCAAAATCACAGAACCCAAACGGACCAAAGTAAATTTTTTAAAAGGTGCCTTTATCGGAAAAAAACAATTATATCAGAAAAAAATATTTATGATAAATAATATTAAATTTGAGAAATAATTGATTTAACTAGTTCACAATAATTCACACTGTAACAATAGACTCTAATATATGACTTAGTCCATTCCTTCTATGTTAGGTAACTCACACTTATATAAATAAATTGATTTGAATTAAAATGAATTATTTCCTTGCATAATGACTTTAAACTTTTTCACGGGGGGATCACAATTATTATGGTTCGCCAAAGCGTTAATTCATTATGATTGACATTTTTGCTTGACCTCATCATGTTTATTTTGTTTATTTCGTGCAGTTATGGTGTACATAATATATTTTTTTTGCGAGTAGTTGTTCTACACCGTAGGTAAGTTAGGCTGTTATACTTTGTTGGTTAGTACTTCGTATCCTAATTGTTACCAATGTAAATTAGGGCAGTGTTCATGAGTCAATCCGTGAATTTCCTATATATTATATGTAATTATTACCTGTTATAACGATTCCTTATTATATTCACTGTTCAGTAATATTTATTATTTATTTATAATGTATTTAGAGACTTGTATGATTTATTCTTTTTCTATATACTTTTAATTCAACCGTCTAAATATATTTTTTTAAATATAAAACTCTTTATGTACTGTGGGGCGAGCCACGCAGTCAGGGCGTGCCTTAGCGCACAATTAACAATTAGTAAATAGGGCAAAATTTCATGTCCGTCTTTCTGTCTGTCTGTCTGTAATGAAAAATTCATTCGTAAATAACTTTTGAAGAATTTAACCATTTTCAACCAAATTTTGTATGGGCATACTAGAGAAAAAGTTCCAATATGTTTAAAAGTTACTGGCAAATACTTCTCGAACTTTCTCAAGTTCGCGTGCTGCGCGACGCCCCACGAACGTGTGGTCTATCGCTTTTCAATTTTATGCAGAATTTTCTTTTAAATAATATAAACCCGTACTGGTAATTAATTACGCCATGAAGTTACTTGAACCCGTTCGAAACTTGAAACAATATAACATTTCGAAGAAAATTTATTAACCAAAACTCTATAGGATGTCCCCCCAACTCGTAGATCCGTTTTTGGTGCAGCTCAACTGAAGTCCCCCAACTTGTAGATCCGTTTTTGGTGCAGCTCAACGGAAGTCCCCCAACTTGTAGATCCGTTTTTGGTGCAGCTCAACGGAAGTGCCCCAACTTGTAAATCCGTTTTTGGTGCAGCTCAACTGAAGTCCCCCAACTTGTAGATCCGTTTTTGGTGCAGCTCAACGGAAGTCCCCCAACTCGTAGATCCGTTTTTGGTGCAGCTTAACTGAAGTCCCCCAAGTTGTAGATCCGTTTTTGGTGCAGCTCAACTGAAGTCCCCCAACTTGTAGATCCGTTTTTGGTGCAGCTCAACGGAAATCCCCCAACTTGTAGATACGTTTTTGGTGCAGCTCAACGGAAGTCCCCCAACTTGTAGATCCGTTTTTGGTGCAGCTCAACTGAAGTCCCCCAACTTGTAGATCCGTTTTTTGGTGCAGCTCAACTGAAGTCCCCCAACTTGTAAATCCGTTTTTGGTGCAGCTCAACTGAAGTCCCCCAACTTGTAGATCGGTTTTTGATGCAGCTCAACTGAAGTCCCCCAACTTGTAGATCCGTTTTTGGTGCAGCTCAACGGAAGTCCCCCAACTCGTAGATCCGTTTTTGGTGCAGCTCAACGAAAGTCCCCCAACTCGTAGATCCGTTTTTGGTGCAGCTCAACTGAAGTCCCCCAACTTGTAGATCGGTTTTTGGTGCAGCTCAACGGAAGTCCCCCAAGTTGTAGATCCGTTTTTGGTGCAGCTCAACGGAAGTCCCCCAACTTGTAGATCCGTTTTTGGTGCAGCTCAACGGAAGTCCCCCAACTTGTAGATCCGTTTTTGGCGCAGCTCAACGGAAGTCCCCAAACTTGTAGATCCGTTTTTGGTGCAGCTCAACTGAAGTCCCCCAACTTGTAGATCCGTTTTTGGTGCAGCTCAACGGAAGTCCCCCAACTTGTAGATCGGTTTTTGATGCAGCTCAACTGAAGTCCCCCAACTTGTAGATCCGTTTTTGGTGCAGCTCAACGGAAGTCCCCCAACTCGTAGATCCGTTTTTGGTGCAGCTCAACGAAAGTCCCCCAACTCGTAGATCCGTTTTTGGTGCAGCTCAACTGAAGACCCCCAACTTGTAGATCCGTTTTTGGTGCAGCTCAACTGAAGTCCCCCAACTTGTAGATCCATTTTCGGTGCAGCTCAACGGAAGTCCCCCAACTTGTAGATCGGTTTTTGATGCAGCTCAACTGAAGTCCCCCAACTTGTAGATCCGTTTTTGGTGCAGCTCAACTGAAGTCCCCCAACTTGTAGATCCGTTTTTGGTGCAGCTCAACTGAAGTCCCCCAACTCGTAGATCCGTTTTTGGTGCAGCTCAACTGAAGTCCCCCAACTTGTAGATCCGTTTTTGGTGCAGCTCAACTGAAGTCCCCCAACTTGTAGATCGGTTTTTGGTGCAGCTCAACGGAAGTCCCCCAACTCGTAGATCCGTTTTTGGTGCAGCTCAACGAAAGTCCCCCAACTCGTAGATCCGTTTTTGGTGCAGCTCAACGGAAGTCCCCCAACTCGTAGATCCGTTTTTGGTGCAGCTCAACTGAAGTCCCCCAACTTGCAGATCCGTTTTTGGCGCAGCTCAACGGAAGTCCCCCAACTTGTAGATCCGTTTTTGGTGCAGCTCAACGGAAGTCCCCCAACTCGTAGATCCGTTTTTGGTGCAGCTCAACTGAAGTCCCCCAACTCGTAGATCCGTTTTTGGTGCAGCTCAACTGAAGTCCCCCAACTTGTAGATCCGTTTTTGGTGCAGCTCAACTGAAGTTCCCCAACTTGTAGATCCGTTTTTGGTGCAGCTCAACTGAAGTCCCCCAACTTGTAGATCCGTTTTTGGTGCAGCTCAACTGAAGTCCCCCAACTCGTAGATCCGTTTTTGGTGCAGCTCAACTGAAGTCCCCCAACTTGTAGATCCGTTTTTGGTGCAGCTCAACTGAAGTCCCCCAACTTGTAGATCGGTTTTTGGTGCAGCTCTACTCCCTTATCTTCTATGTTGCTATACTAGATAATATTGTCTATAAAGAGTTTCCCACAATTATATTTAATAAGTAATCAACAGCAGGGGAATATATAATATTATAATAGACAATTAGAAAATTAAACTGGGTGTCTAACTCTGCAAACTCAATGAAAAAATACGTAATAAACCAAAATACAAAATTATATTTAATTGTCCTAATATCTCGAGTTATCGTCACTCGATATTCTTCTAGGCTGCATTAAACCGTCACTCGATATTCTTCTAGGCTGCACTAAACCGTACAAGGATGCGTTTATGGGCGGGGAGCAAGAACCATGGTGCTTTAGAGGAGGATTAACTGGCGAGTTTCAACGTATGTTACCACTAGATGGCGCTCAGGATTTATTTGTACAACGACCACCAAACAAAGTGACCACATTGGTTTACACTGTTAGACCTTATATTCACGCGGACGAGGTAGGTAGTACAAATGAGCAGGTTATTTACCTTGACCTTGTTGTGTCTGAGTAGGTTCCTGTTGACTTACAGACCTAGATGGCCAGGTTGGGTGGTAGTTGTATCAGCTCATTTTTATTTAATGCCAGCTGTTGGATGGGATAATGTTTGGTTTTTAATTTGTTACTGCTGTTACTATTTTTTTTGTTAAGAAATACCATATTATTAGATACCTACCAACCATATTGGTTAAAGAAGTTTACCTAAATTCTATATGCCGATATTATCCACTATGCTGCCGTATATTTGCTATAGCGATATTCACCATTATTGTAGGCGGAGATCTACCAGGTTTGTCGTCAGCTCTGCCAGGAGTACAGTGGCCGGTCGCTAGGTGATATACCAGAGACCCACCCCGATCTTATAGGGGACTTACATGTGGGGTCCTTCCTAACTCTCTCGAACGATCTTTGTTTCGTTGTGCTCGGTCCTGGAGATAAAGTGAGTTTATATCTCAACTTAACATTCTACAATATATTTATTAACTTTCTGTTCGTATGATAATGAAATTATATTTCCATTATTGC
Source organism: Nemertoderma westbladi (assembly GCA_032718475.1). Lineage (NCBI taxonomy): Eukaryota > Metazoa > Xenacoelomorpha > Nemertodermatida > Nemertodermatidae > Nemertoderma > Nemertoderma westbladi. Next base: position 27,619 of record JAUCBJ010005207.1, read on the forward strand.
ATTTCCTTACAATTTATTTATTTTACTAAAATTATTATATTCTAATTGAAATTGACTCATTTAACTTCAGAAACGCAGCAATCTGGTGAATTATTAATAAAATGTATTTTAACAATAATTATAAACTTCGTGTAAATTATTAATTAATGATAAATATTTTATTATTTGACTACACAGATAGTTGGTTACGGGTTGGCAGCTTCTGATGCGCGAAAATTCATAAAGAAAATCCAAACGGCTTGGCTCCCCGAGATGAAGTCCAAGTACCCGCGGATTGAAGTCTACAGTAAGGTAGACACTGACGTCGATACTGATAAAACTGTGTGTACGGCTAAGGTGAGCGTAATGTTGTTGAAAAAGGCAGTGCATTGCGTGGTGGCAGAATATTTTAATGGGGTTAAGCAGACATCCCCAAGAAGTCTACGATTTTTGAGAAAATACGATGCGATACGTGAGATTCAATAAACGTCACGAAATACCTAAAAGGCGTTTGAATTTCTTTCTTATCGATATTTTATCAGTAATTACATATAATTTCCACTCTACTGGGCCTAAAGTAGTAATATATTAATTTAGCAAAACATTTTGTTTTCCTATTTCTTTAGTAAGCAAAAATAATTATTTATTACAAGACATACACTACATACATACACTTCAAAGAATAATTAAAAAGAAATGTTCTAAGTTTTTCCCATGTAATACGTAATTTTATTCTTAACGTGGTAATCCTTAGTATTTTAGTCTGTCTTCAAAAGGATTAGCTTGTAGACGAAGTTGTTTAGCCTAAAAGTAAATTATCTAAAATGTTTTTATAGGAATTTATTGACGAATTCTATGAAACGGTTGAAGTGAAACTCACAGACAGTGTTCTAGAAACATATCCTAGTGTTGTCAGGGTAGGAGTTCTATTAGAAGTCGAGGATACCAGTGTCGCTAAAAATCTAATGGCTTGTTTACTCTCAGCCCTGAAAGCAAATGGTAAGTGATCGTGTGACTTAGTCACGATGATTGGTCCATGATACGTAGGTGTACACGCACACTACTCTTCTATTGCGTCTCGTATTAGTATTATTATTATTTTAGAGATTATTTGACTTTCTCATTGGCTAACATTTTCAGGGTGTAATGGGGTCCATTGCGAAGTATCTCCCAATGAGAAGATAGCTTTCGACTTGTATACGTTCCTTGGTTTGTACGACATTAAGGCGAGTTGCGACGAAGGGAAGGTGATAATGGGTCGGACAATCTGAGGCAGTGATCAGTTATAGCCAATCAACGCGTTCAGTGCTTTTGTAGCTATATTGGTGCTATGTGTCTTTTTAATACTTGTTGAATTGACTCTGTGTACCTGTTTCAATCAACGTGTAAGACTATTATTATTATTATCATTACTATTATTATTAACCCTTAAAATGGTGAGGATTTTTCTAAAACACATCTCCACTTGGTGAAAACTCAAATATAAGTTTTGCGATTGTTAGTTCTACTTGGTGGGAATTATTGATGAAATCTATTCTGACTTGGTGTAAACTCATATATGAGTTTCGTCAATAAGGTGTAAAGCTTTAAATTAGAAATAAAATTTTAATTGTGAAGGTATTTTTTTATGATTATTGGACCTACTGATCAGTTTATAAGACAACTTCAAGTCTCTGTAATGAAGACTGGACTCGAATAAGCGACTCTGTGGTCTTTGCGGGATTACACGGAATAGACTTATCGGTCATCGGTGATCTTCAAAATGTGTAATCTCCAGTTCTAGTGGTCGTACGGAGTTCGTTTTAGGCTCATTCGAAAGCTCTTTTCTTAGAGAACAAAGTTACCATTTGGTTTGGCAAATTATTGAAAGCTGCCTGAACAAAATTGGCAAGGCATATTTTACCCAAATTCATGTAATGTTGCAACACAACCATTTTATCTTAAATCAAATGGTAACTTTGTTCTCTGAGAAAAGAGCTTTCGAATGAGCCTAAAACGAACTCCGTACGACCACTAGAACTGGAGATTATACATTTTGAAGATCTCCGATGACCGATAAGTCTATTCCGTGTAATCCCGCAAAGACCGCAGAGTCGCTTATTCGAGTCCCGTCTTCATTACAGAGACTTGAAGTTGTCTTATAAACTGATCAGTAGGTCCAATAATCATAAACAAATACCTTCTCAATTAAAATTTTGTGCTCTTTCTCGTGGAGATATCCAATTGGCACAACTGGGCACAGAAATTTGCAGAAATTGAATGCAAACCCCAAACTTTATCGCCTTTACCGATATCGCGATATATCGGAGCCAGTATCTTCTACCTCAGCAAACTAAGCAAGATATGGGAAAACGGTTTCCATATTTCGATTCAGCATGAAATTCTGCTGCATCAGATAGGATATGTTTCAAAAATTCGACTTTTTGGTCAGAAAATGCGCTACACCCCCCCTTAAGATCCAGTTTTGTCAACATTTTCAATGCGCAGAAATACAATTGTGGACTCAGGCAGGGATATTTAATTTAATTTTAAATTAAATTCTGAAATTTCCATACATTTTTTTTTAACTTTATAAATATAAGAAAAACTCTCACCAAGGAGAAATAGCAAAAAAATATAATCTCTACCAAGTCCAGACGTTGGCTCATAAACTCATGAGTTTTTACCAAGTCAACTAATTCTTCTTAAAAAAGCTCCACATAGAGGGAATAGACTTGAGAGAACTCAAATATGAGTTTTCACCAAGTCAGATACAACCATTAGAAAAATTCCCACCAAGTGGAATTGGCCCTCCCAAAACTCATATGAGTTTTCACCAGTTTAAGGGTTAAGCTTGTATACAGCAGAATATTGTTCACCAAGTTGCGGATGTTTATTGATTTAAACTATTATTAGGCTATTCTATTATTAACGTTACCGAAATAAAAGTCTCAGGAGATCTGAGATCAGGAAATATATTTTAATAAATGAAACGCAAAACACCGGGGGCCACACCCGGTTATATTGACATACCATGGGTTATATTTCATCACCTTTTTTGGTCTGGATTCTATTTCATCACCTTTATTGGTCTGGATTCTATTTCAGCACCTTTATTGGTCTGGATTCTATTTCAGCACCTTTATTGGTCTGGATTCTATTTCATCACCTTTATTGGTCTGGATTCTATTTCAGCACCTTTATTGGTCTGGATTCTATTTCAGCACCTTTATTGGTCTGGATTCTATTTCAGCACCTTTATTTGTCAGGATTCTATTTCATCACCTTTATTGGTCTGGATTCTATTTCAGCACCTTTATTTGTCTGGATTCTATTTCATCACCTTTATTGGTCTGGATTCTATTTCATCACCTTTATTGGTCTGGATTCTATTTCATCACCTTTATTGGTCTGGATTCTATTTCAGCACCTTTATTGGTCTGGATTCTATTTCAGCACCTTTATTGGTCTGGATTCTATTTCATCACCTTTATTGGTCTGGATTCTATTTCAGCACCTTTATTTGTCTGGATTCTATTTCATCACCTTTATTGGTCTGGATTCTATTTCATCACCTTTTTTGGTCTGGATTCTATTTCATCACCTTTATTGGTCTGGATTCTATTTCAGCACCTTTATTGGTCTGGATTCTATTTCATCAGCACCTTTATTGGTCTGGATTCTATTTCATCACCTTTATTGGTCTGGATTCTATTTCAGCACCTTTATTGGTCTGGATTCTATTACAGTACCTTTATTGGTCTGGATGGTATTGTAGCACCTTTTTTTTTGTCTGGATTCTATTTTATCACCTTTATTGGTCTGGATTCTATTTCATCACCTTTATTGGTCTGGATTCTATTTCAGCACCTTTATTGGTCTGGATTCTATTTCAGTACCTTTATTGGTCTGGATTCTATTTCAGCACCTTTATTGGTCTGGATTCTATTTCATCACCTTTATTGGTCTGGATTCTATTACAGCACCTTTATTGGTCTGGATTCTATTACAGTACCTTTATTGGTCTGGATGGTATGTCAGCACCTTTATTGGTCTGGATTCTATGTCAGCACCTTTATTGGTCTGGATTCTATTTCAGCACCTTTATTGGTCTGGATTCTATTTCATCACCTTTATTGGTCTGGATTCTATTTCAGCACCTTTATTGGTCTGGATTCTATTTCATCACCTTTATTGGTCTGGATTCTATTTCATCACCTTTATTGGTCTGGATTCTATTTCATCACCTTTATTGGTCTGGATTCTATTTCAGCACCTTTATTGGTCTGGATGTTATGCCAGCACCTTTTTTGGTCTGGATTCTATTTCATCACCTTTATTGGTCTGGATTCTATTTCAGCACCTTTATTGGTCTGGATTCTATTTCAGCACCTTTATTGGTCTGGATTCTATTTCATCACCTTTATTGGTCTGGATTCTATTTCATCACCTTTATTGGTCTGGATTCTATTACGTACCTTTATTGTTCTGGATGTTATGTCAGCACCTTTTTTGGTCTGGATTCTATTTCATCACCTTTATTGGTCTGGATTCTATTTCAGCACCTTTATTGTTCTGGATTCTATTTCAGCACCTTTATTGGTCTGGATTCTATTTCATCACCTTTATTGGTCTGGATTCTATTTCAGCACCTTTATTGGTCTGGATTCTATTTCAGCACCTTTATTGGTCTGGATTCTATTTCATCACCTTTATTGGTCTGGATTCTATTACAGTACCTTTATTGGCCTGGATGGTATGTCAGCACCTTTTTTGGTCTGGATTCTATTTCATCACCTTTGTTGGTCTGGATTCTATTTCATCACCTTTATTGGTCTGGATTCTATTTCAGCACCTTTGTTGGTCTGAATTCTCTTTCAGCACCTTTATTGGTCTGGATTCTATTTCAGTACCTTTATTGGTCTGGATTATATTACAGTACCTTTATTGGTCTGGATGGTATGTCAGCACCTTTTTTGGTCTGGATTCTATTTCAGCACCTTTATTGGTCTGGATTCTATTACAGTACCTTTATTGGTCTGGATGGTATGCCAGCACCTTTATTGGTCTGGATTCTATTTCAGCACCTTTATTGGTCTGGATTCTATTTCAGCACCTTTATTGGTCTGGATTCTATTTCAGCACCTTTATTGGTCTGGATTCTATTTCAGCACCTTTATTGGTTTGGATTTTATTTCAGGGCCTTTATTGGTCTGGATTGTATGTCAGCACCTTTATTGGTTTGGATGGTATGTCAGCACCTTTTTTGGTCTGGATTCTATTTCAGCACCTTTATTGGTCTGGATTCTATTACAGTACCTTTATTGGTCTGGATGGTATGTCAGCACCTTTATTGGTCTGGATTCTATTTCAGCACCTTTATTGGTCTGGATTCTATTTCAGCACCTTTATTGGTTTGGATTTTATTTCAGGGCCTTTATTGGTCTGGATTGTATGTCAGCACATTTATTGGTCTGGATTCATCAGCCATTGGGTATTGATCGGATCGGCATAGGTTTAAAGAATAGCCTATAAAATTTTTATACTTTTGTATTGGACCCTAAATTTTTGCATGCAAGCTCAGAATTAAATTCATTTCAGAATTAAATTTAAATATATTACACTAAAGGTACATGCCTGACAGTTTTGGCTGGCCAGGGGGGGGGGGGGGGGGGCAATCATTATGGAACACCCGGTACAATTATTATTATTATTATTAGAAGAAGAAGACAGTTAGGGCATATTAGAAGACCGTTAGGGCTTATTAGAAGACAGTTAGGGCTTATTAGAAGACAGTTAGGGCTTATTAGAAGACCGTTAGGGCGTATTAGAAGACAGTTAGGGCTTATTAGAAGACCGTTAGGGCTTATTAGAAGACAGTTAGGGCTTATTAGAAGACAGTTAGGGCTTATTATAAGACCATTAGGGCTTATTAGAAGACAGTTAGGGCTTATTAGAAGACAGTTAGGGCTTATTAGAAGACCGTTAGGGCTTATTAGAAGACAGTTAGGGCTTATTAGAAGACAGTTAGGGCTTATTATAAGACCATTAGGGCTTATTAGAAGACAGTTAGGGCTTATTAGAAGACAGTTAGGGCTTATTGGAAGACCGTTAGGGCTTATTAGAAGACAGTTAGGGCTTATTAGAAGACAGTTAGGGCTTATTAGAAGACAGTTAGGGCTTATTAGAAAACAGTTCGGGCTTATTAGAAGACCGTTAGGGCTTATTAGAAGACCGTTAGGGCTTATTAGAAAACAGTTAGGGCTTATTAGAAGACCGTTAGGGCTTATTAGAAGACAGTTAGGGCTTATTAGAAGACAGTTAGGGCTTATTAGAAGACCGTTAGGGCTTAATAGAAGACAGTTAGGGCTTATTAGAAGACCGTTAGGGCTTATTAGAAGACAGTTAGGGCTTATTAGAAGACAGTTAGGGCTTATTAGAAGACCGTTAGGGCTTAATAGAAGACAGTTAGGGCTTATTAGAAGACAGTTAGGGCTTATTAGAAGACCGTTAGGGCTTATTAGAAGACAGTTAGGGCTTATTAGAAGACAGTTAGGGCTTATTAGAAAACAGTTAGGGCTTATTAGAAGACCGTTAGGGCTTATTAGAAGACAGTTAGGGCTTATTAGAAGACAGTTAGGGCTTATTAGAAAACAGTTAGGGCTTATTAGAAGACCGTTAGGGCTTATTAGAAGACAGTTAGGGCTTATTAGAAGACAGTTAGGGCTTATTAGAAGACCGTTAGGGCTTAATAGAAGACAGTTAGGGCTTATTAGAAGACAGTTAGGGCTTATTAGAAGACAGTTAGGGCTTATTATAAGACCATTAGGGCTTATTAGAAGACAGTTAGGGCTTATTGGAAGACAGTTAGGGCTTATTAGAAGACAGTTAGGGCTTATTAGAAGACAGTTAGGGCTTATTAGAAAACAGTTCGGGCTTATTAGAAGACCGTTAGGGCTTATTAGAAGACCGTTAGGGCTTATTAGAAAACAGTTCGGGCTTATTAGAAGACCGTTAGGGCTTATTAGAAGACCGTTAGGGCTTATTAGAAAACAGTTAGGGCTTATTAGAAGACCGTTAGGGCTTATTAGAAGACAGTTAGGGCTTATTAGAAGACAGTTAGGGCTTATTAGAAGACCGTTAGGGCTTAATAGAAGACAGTTAGGGCTTATTAGAAGACCGTTAGGGCTTATTGGAAGACAGTTAGGGCTTATTAGAAGACCGTTAGGGCTTATTAGAAGACCGTTAGGGCTTAATAGAAGACAGTTAGGGCTTATTAGAAGACCGTTAGGGCTTATTAGAAGACCGTTAGGGCTTATTAGAAGACCGTTAGGACTTATTAGAAGACCGTTAGGGAATATTAGAAGACCGTTAGGGCTTATTAGAAGACCGTTAGGGAATATTAGAAGACCGTTAGGGCTTATTAGAAGACCGTTAGGGCTTATTAGAAGACAGTTAGGGCTTATTGGAAGACCGTTAGGGCTTATTAGAAGACAGTTAGGGCTTATTAGAAGACAGTTAGGGCTTATTAGAAGACCGTTAGGGCTTATTGGAAGACAGTTAGGGCTTATTAGAAGACCGTTAGGGCTTATTAGAAGACCGTTAGGGCTTAATAGAAGACAGTTAGGGCTTATTAGAAGACCGTTAGGACTTATTAGAAGACCGTTAGGGAATATTAGAAGACCGTTAGGGCTTATTAGAAGACAGTTAGGGCTTATTAGAAGACAGTTAGGGCTTATTAGAAGACTATTAGGGCTTATTGGAAGACAGTTAGGGCTTATTAGAAGACCGTTAGGGCTTATTAGAAGACCGTTAGGGCTTAATAGAAGACAGTTAGGGCTTATTAGAAGACAGTTAGGGCTTATTAGAAGACAGTTAGGGCTTATTAGAAGACCGTTAGGGCTTATTAGAAGACCGTTAGGGCTTATTGGAAGACAGTTAGGGCTTATTAGAAGACCGTTAGGGCTTATTAGAAGACCGTTAGGGCTTAATAGAAGACAGTTAGGGCTTATTAGAAGACCGTTAGGGCTTATTGGAAGACAGTTAGGGCTTATTAGAAGACCGTTAGGGCTTATTAGAAGACCGTTAGGGCTTAATAGAAGACAGTTAGGGCTTATTAGAAGACCGTTAGGGCTTATTAGAAGACCGTTAGGGCTTATTAGAAGACCGTTAGGACTTATTAGAAGACCGTTAGGGAATATTAGAAGACCGTTAGGGCTTATTAGAAGACCGTTAGGGAATATTAGAAGACCGTTAGGGCTTATTAGAAGACCGTTAGGGCTTATTAGAAGACCGTTAGGGCTTATTAGAAGACAGTTAGGGCTTATTAGAAGACAGTTAGGGAATATTAGAAGACCGTTAGGGCTTATTAGAAGACCGTTAGGGCTTATTAGAAGACCGTTAGGGCTTATTAGAAGACAGTTAGGGCTTATTAGAAGACCGTTAGGGCTTATTGGAAGACAGTTAGGGCTTATTAGAAGACCGTTAGGGCTTATTAGAAGACCGTTAGGGAATATTAGAAGACCGTTAGGGCTTATTAGAAGACCGTTAGGGCTTATTAGAACACCGTTAGGACTTATTAGAAGACCGTTAGGGAATATTAGAAGACCGTTAGGGCTTATTAGAAGACCGTTAGGGCTTATTAGAAGACCGTTAGGGCTTATTAGAAGACCGTTAGGGCTTATTAGAAGACCGTTAGGGCTTATTAGAAGACAGTTAGGGCTTATTAGAACACCGTTAGGACTTATTAGAAGACCGTTAGGGAATATTAGAAGACCGTTAGGGCTTATTAGAAGACCGTTAGGGCTTATTAGAAGACCGTTAGGGCTTATTAGAAGACAGTTAGGGCTTATTAGAAGACAGTTAGGGAATATTAGAAGACCGTTAGGGCTTATTAGAAGACCGTTAGGGCTTATTAGAAGACCGTTAGGGCTTATTAGAAGACCGTTAGGGCTTATTAGAAGACAGTTAGGGCTTATTAGAAGACCGTTAGGGCTTATTGGAAGACAGTTAGGGCTTATTAGAAGACCGTTAGGGCTTATTAGAAGACCGTTAGGGAATATTAGAAGACCGTTAGGGCTTATTAGAAGACCGTTAGGGCTTATTAGAAGACCGTTAGGGCTTATTAGAAGACAGTTAGGGAATATTAGAAGACCGTTAGGGCTTATTAGAAGACCGTTAGGGCTTATTAGAAGACCGTTAGGGCTTATTAGAAGACCGTTAGGGCTTATTAGAAGACAGTTAGGGCTTATTAGAAGACCGTTAGGGCTTATTGGAAGACAGTTAGGGCTTATTAGAAGACCGTTAGGGCTTATTAGAAGACCGTTAGGGAATATTAGAAGACCGTTAGGGCTTATTAGAAGACCGTTAGGGCTTATTAGAAGACCGTTAGGGAATATTAGAAGACCGTTAGGGAATATTAGAAGACCGTTAGGGCTTATTAGAAGACCGTTAGGGCTTATTAGAAGACCGTTAGGGCTTAATAGAAGACAGTTAGGGCTTATTAGAAGACCGTTAGGGCTTATTAGAAGACAGTTAGGGCTTATTAGAAGACAGTTAGGGCTTATTAGAAGACCGTTAGGGCTTAATAGAAGACAGTTAGGGCTTATTAGAAGACCGTTAGGGCTTATTGGAAGACAGTTAGGGCTTATTAGAAGACCGTTAGGGCTTATTAGAAGACCGTTAGGGCTTAATAGAAGACAGTTAGGGCTTATTAGAAGACCGTTAGGGCTTATTAGAAGACCGTTAGGGCTTATTAGAAGACCGTTAGGACTTATTAGAAGACCGTTAGGGAATATTAGAAGACCGTTAGGGCTTATTAGAAGACCGTTAGGGAATATTAGAAGACCGTTAGGGCTTATTAGAAGACCGTTAGGGCTTATTAGAAGACAGTTAGGGCTTATTGGAAGACCGTTAGGGCTTATTAGAAGACAGTTAGGGCTTATTAGAAGACAGTTAGGGCTTATTAGAAGACCGTTAGGGCTTATTGGAAGACAGTTAGGGCTTATTAGAAGACCGTTAGGGCTTATTAGAAGACCGTTAGGGCTTAATAGAAGACAGTTAGGGCTTATTAGAAGACCGTTAGGACTTATTAGAAGACCGTTAGGGAATATTAGAAGACCGTTAGGGCTTATTAGAAGACAGTTAGGGCTTATTAGAAGACAGTTAGGGCTTATTAGAAGACTATTAGGGCTTATTGGAAGACAGTTAGGGCTTATTAGAAGACCGTTAGGGCTTATTAGAAGACCGTTAGGGCTTAATAGAAGACAGTTAGGGCTTATTAGAAGACAGTTAGGGCTTATTAGAAGACAGTTAGGGCTTATTAGAAGACCGTTAGGGCTTATTAGAAGACCGTTAGGGCTTATTGGAAGACAGTTAGGGCTTATTAGAAGACCGTTAGGGCTTATTAGAAGACCGTTAGGGCTTAATAGAAGACAGTTAGGGCTTATTAGAAGACCGTTAGGGCTTATTGGAAGACAGTTAGGGCTTATTAGAAGACCGTTAGGGCTTATTAGAAGACCGTTAGGGCTTAATAGAAGACAGTTAGGGCTTATTAGAAGACCGTTAGGGCTTATTAGAAGACCGTTAGGGCTTATTAGAAGACCGTTAGGACTTATTAGAAGACCGTTAGGGAATATTAGAAGACCGTTAGGGCTTATTAGAAGACCGTTAGGGAATATTAGAAGACCGTTAGGGCTTATTAGAAGACCGTTAGGGCTTATTAGAAGACCGTTAGGGCTTATTAGAAGACAGTTAGGGCTTATTAGAAGACAGTTAGGGAATATTAGAAGACCGTTAGGGCTTATTAGAAGACCGTTAGGGCTTATTAGAAGACCGTTAGGGCTTATTAGAAGACAGTTAGGGCTTATTAGAAGACCGTTAGGGCTTATTGGAAGACAGTTAGGGCTTATTAGAAGACCGTTAGGGCTTATTAGAAGACCGTTAGGGAATATTAGAAGACCGTTAGGGCTTATTAGAAGACCGTTAGGGCTTATTAGAACACCGTTAGGACTTATTAGAAGACCGTTAGGGAATATTAGAAGACCGTTAGGGCTTATTAGAAGACCGTTAGGGCTTATTAGAAGACCGTTAGGGCTTATTAGAAGACAGTTAGGGCTTATTAGAACACCGTTAGGACTTATTAGAAGACCGTTAGGGAATATTAGAAGACCGTTAGGGCTTATTAGAAGACCGTTAGGGCTTATTAGAAGACCGTTAGGGCTTATTAGAAGACAGTTAGGGCTTATTAGAAGACAGTTAGGGAATATTAGAAGACCGTTAGGGCTTATTAGAAGACCGTTAGGGCTTATTAGAAGACCGTTAGGGCTTATTAGAAGACCGTTAGGGCTTATTAGAAGACAGTTAGGGCTTATTAGAAGACCGTTAGGGCTTATTGGAAGACAGTTAGGGCTTATTAGAAGACCGTTAGGGCTTATTAGAAGACCGTTAGGGAATATTAGAAGACCGTTAGGGCTTATTAGAAGACCGTTAGGGCTTATTAGAAGACCGTTAGGGCTTATTAGAAGACAGTTAGGGAATATTAGAAGACCGTTAGGGCTTATTAGAAGACCGTTAGGGCTTATTAGAAGACCGTTAGGGCTTATTAGAAGACCGTTAGGGCTTATTAGAAGACAGTTAGGGCTTATTAGAAGACCGTTAGGGCTTATTGGAAGACAGTTAGGGCTTATTAGAAGACCGTTAGGGCTTATTAGAAGACCGTTAGGGAATATTAGAAGACCGTTAGGGCTTATTAGAAGACCGTTAGGGCTTATTAGAAGACCGTTAGGGAATATTAGAAGACCGTTAGGGAATATTAGAAGACCGTTAGGGCTTATTAGAAGACCGTTAGGGCTTATTAGAAGACCGTTAGGGCTTATTAGAAGACAGTTAGGGCTTATTAGAAGACCGTTAGGGCTTATTGGAAGACAGTTAGGGCTTATTAGAAGACCGTTAGGGCTTATTAGAAGACCGTTAGGGCTTATTAGAAGACCGTTAGGGCTTATTAGAAGACCGTTAGGGCTTATTAGAAGACCGTTAGGGCTTATTAGAAGACAGTTAGGGCTTATTAGAAGACCGTTAGGGAATATTAGAAGACCGTTAGGGCTTATTAGAAGACCGTTAGGGCTTATTAGAAGACAGTTAGGGCTTATTAGAAGACAGTTAGGGCTTATTAGAAGACCGTTAGGGCTTATTGGAAGACAGTTAGGGCTTATTAGAAGACCGTTAGGGCTTATTAGAAGACCGTTAGGGCTTATTAGAAGACAGTTAGGGCTTATTAGAAGACAGTTAGGGCTTATTAGAAGACCATTAGGGCTTATTAGAAGACCATTAGGGCTTATTAGAAGACAGTTAGGGCTTATTTTAAGACAGTTAGGGCTTATTAGAAGACAGTTAGGGCTTATTGGAAGACAGTTAGGGCTTATTGGAAGACAGTTAGGGCTTATTAGAAAACAGTTAGGGCTTATTAGAAGACAGTTAGGGCTTATTAGAAGACAGTTAGGGCTTAATAGAAGACAGTTAGGGCTTATTAGAAGACCGTTAGGGCTTATTGGAAGACAGTTAGGGCTTATTAGAAGACCGTTAGGGCTTATTAGAAGACCGTTAGGGCTTATTAGAAGACAGTTAGGGCTTATTAGAAGACAGTTAGGGCTTATTAGAAGACCGTTAGGGCTTATTGGAAGACAGTTAGGGCTTATTAGAAGACCGTTAGGGCTTATTAGAAGACCGTTAGGGCTTATTAGAAGACAGTTAGGGCTTATTAGAAGACAGTTAGGGCTTATTAGAAGACCGTTAGGGCTTATTAGAAGACCGTTAGGGCTTATTAGAAGACAGTTAGGGCTTATTAGAAGACAGTTAGGGCTTATTAGAAGACCATTAGGGCTTATTAGAAGACCATTAGGGCTTATTAGAAGACCATTAGGGCTTATTAGAAGACAGTTAGGGCTTATTAGAAGACCGTTAGGGCTTATTAGAAGACAGTTAGGGCTTATTAGAAGACCGTTAGGGCTTATTAGAAGACCGTTAGGGAATATTAGAAGACCGTTAGGGCTTATTAGAAGACCGTTAGGGCTTATTAGAAGACCGTTAGGGCTTATTAGAAGACCGTTAGGGCTTATTAGAAGACAGTTAGGGCTTATAAGAAGACCGTTAGGGCTTATTGGAAGACCGTTAGGGCTTATTAGAAGACCGTTAGGGCTTATTAGAAGACAGTTAGGGCTTATTAGAAAACAGTTAGGGCTTATTAGAAGACCGTTAGGATTTATTAGAAGACCGTTAGGGCTTATTGGAAGACCGTTAGGGCTTATTAGAAGACCGTTAGGGCTTATTAGAAGACAGTTAGGGCTTATTAGAAGACCGTTAGGGCTTATTGGAAGACCGTTAGGGCTTATTAGAAGACCGTTAGGGCTTATTAGAAGACAGTTAGGGCTTATTAGAAAACAGTTAGGGCTTATTAGAAGACCGTTAGGGTTTATTAGAAGACCGTTAGGGCTTATTAGAAGACCGTTAGGGCTTATTAGAAGACCGTTAGGGCTTATTAGAAGACAGTTAGGGCTTATTAGAAAACAGTTAGGGCTTATTAGAAGACAGTTAGGGCTTATTAGAAGACCGTTAGGGCTTATTGGAAGACCGTTAGGGCTTATTAGAAGACCGTTAGGGCTTATTAGAAGACAGTTAGGGCTTATTAGAAGACCGTTAGGGCTTATTGGAAGACCGTTAGGGCTTATTAGAAGACCGTTAGGGCTTATTAGAAGAGAGTTAGGGCTTATTAGAAAACAGTTAGGGCTTATTAGTAGACCGTTAGGGTTTATTAGAAGACCGTTAGGGCTTATTAGAAGACCGTTAGGGCTTATTAGAAGACCGTTAGGGCTTATTGGAAGACAGTTAGGGCTTATTAGAAGACCGTTAGGGCTTATTAGAAGACAGTTAGGGCTTATTAGAAGACAGTTAGGGCTTATTAGAAGACCGTTAGGGCTTATTAGAAGACCGTTAGGGCTTATTAGAAGACCGTTGGGGCTTATTAGAAGACAGTTAGGGCTTATTAGAAGACAGTTAGGGCTTATTGGAAGACAGTTAGGGCTTATTAGAAGACCGTTAGGGCTTATTAGAAGACAGTTAGGGCTTATTAGAAGACAGTTAGGGCTTATTAGAAGACAGTTAGGGCTTATTAGAAGACCGTTAGGGCTTATTGGAAGACAGTTAGGGCTTATTAGAAGACCGTTAGGGCTTATTAGAAGACAGTTAGGGCTTATTAGAAGACAGTTAGGGCTTATTAGAAGACCGTTAGGGCTTATTAGAAGACCGTTAGGGCTTATTAGAAGACCGTTGGGGCTTATTAGAAGACAGTTAGGGCTTATTAGAAGACAGTTAGGGCTTATTAGAAGACAGTTAGGGCTTATTAGAAGACCATTAGGGCTTATTAGAAGACCATTAGGGCTTATTAGAAGACAGTTAGGGCTTATTAGAAGACAGTTAGGGCTTATTAGAAGACAGTTAGGGCTTATTAGAAGACCGTTAGGGCGTATTAGAAGACAGTTAGGGCTTATTGGAAGACAGTTAGGGCTTATTAGAAGACCGTTAGGGCTTATTGGAAGACAGTTAGGGCTTATTGGAAGACAGTTAGGGCTTATTAGAAGACCGTTGGGGCTTATTAGAAGACAGTTAGGGCTTATTGGAAGACAGTTAGGGCTTATTGGAAGACAGTTAGGGCTTATTAGAAGACCGTTGGGGCTTATTAGAAGACAGTTAGGGCTTATTAGAAGACAGTTAGGGCTTATTAGAAGACAGTTAGGGCTTATTAGAAGACCAGTTAGGGCTTATTAGAAGACAGTTAGGGCTTATTAGAAGACAGTTAGGGCTTATTAGAAGACAGTTAGGGCTTATTAGAAGACCGTTAGGGCTTATTGGAAGACAGTTAGGGCTTATTAGAAGACAGTTAGGGCTTATTAGAAGACCGTTAGGGCTTATTAGAAGACAGTTAGGGCTTATTAGAAGACCGTTAGGGCTTATTAGAAGACAGTTAGGGCTTATTAGAAGACAGTTAGGGCTTATTAGAAGACCGTTAGGGCTTATTAGAAGACAGTTAGGGCTTATTAGAAGACAGTTAGGGCTTATTAGAAGACAGTTAGGGCTTATTAGAAGACCGTTAGGGCTTATTAGAAGACCGTTAGGGCTTATTAGAAGACAGTTAGGGCTTATTAGAAGACAGTTAGGGCTTATTAGAAGACAGTTAGGGCTTATTAGAAGACCGTTAGGGCTTATTAGAAGACCGTTAGGGCTTATTAGAAGACCGTTAGGGCTTATTAGAAGACCGTTAGGGCTTATTAGAAGACAGTTAGGGCTTATTAGAAGACAGTTAGGGCTTATTAGAAGACCGTTAGGGCTTATTAGAAGACAGTTAGGGCTTATTAGAAGACAGTTAGGGCTTATTAGAAGACCGTTAGGGCTTATTAGAAGACCGTTAGGGCTTATTAGAAGACAGTTAGGGCTTATTAGAAGACAGTTAGGGCTTATTAGAAGACAGTTAGGGCTTATTAGAAGACCGTTAGGGCTTATTAGAAGACCGTTAGGGCTTATTAGAAGACCGTTAGGGCTTATTAGAAGACCGTTAGGGCTTATTAGAAGACAGTTAGGGCTTATTAGAAGACAGTTAGGGCTTATTAGAAGACCGTTAGGGCTTATTAGAAGACAGTTAGGGCTTATTAGAAGACAGTTAGGGCTTATTAGAAGACAGTTAGGGCTTATTAGAAGACAGTTAGGGCTTATTAGAAGACCGTTAGGGCTTATTAGAAGACCGTTAGGGCTTATTAGAAGACAGTTAGGGCTTATTAGAAGACAGTTAGGGCTTATTAGAAGACAGTTAGGGCTTATTAGAAGACCGTTAGGGCTTATTAGAAGACAGTTAGGGCTTATTAGAAGACCGTTAGGGCTTATTAGAAGACCGTTAGGGCTTATTAGAAGACCGTTAGGGCTTATTAGAAGACAGTTAGGGCTTATTAGAAGACAGTTAGGGCTTATTAGAAGACAGTTAGGGCTTATTAGAAGACAGTTAGGGCTTATTAGAAGACAGTTAGGGCTTATTAGAAGACAGTTAGGGCTTATTAGAAGACCGTTAGGGCTTATTAGAAGACCGTTAGGGCTTATTAGAAGACAGTTAGGGCTTATTAGAAGACAGTTAGGGCTTATTAGAAGACCGTTAGGGCTTATTAGAAGACAGTTAGGGCTTATTAGAAGACAGTTAGGGCTTATTAGAAGACCGTTAGGGCTTATTAGAAGACCGTTAGGGCTTATTAGAAGACAGTTAGGGCTTATTAGAAGACAGTTAGGGCTTATTAGAAGACAGTTAGGGCTTATTAGAAGACCGTTAGGGCTTATTAGAAGACAGTTAGGGCTTATTAGAAGACCGTTAGGGCTTATTAGAAGACAGTTAGGGCTTATTAGAAGACCGTTAGGGCTTATTAGAAGACAGTTAGGGCTTATTAGAAGACAGTTAGGGCTTATTAGAAGACCGTTAGGGCTTATTAGAAGACAGTTAGGGCTTATTAGAAGACAGTTAGGGCTTATTAGAAGACAGTTAGGGCTTATTAGAAGACCGTTAGGGCTTATTAGAAGACCGTTAGGGCTTATTAGAAGACAGTTAGGGCTTATTAGAAGACAGTTAGGGCTTATTAGAAGACAGTTAGGGCTTATTAGAAGACCGTTAGGGCTTATTAGAAGACCGTTAGGGCTTATTAGAAGACCGTTAGGGCTTATTAGAAGACCGTTAGGGCTTATTAGAAGACAGTTAGGGCTTATTAGAAGACAGTTAGGGCTTATTAGAAGACCGTTAGGGCTTATTAGAAGACAGTTAGGGCTTATTAGAAGACCGTTAGGGCTTATTAGAAGACCGTTAGGGCTTATTAGAAGACAGTTAGGGCTTATTAGAAGACAGTTAGGGCTTATTAGAAGACAGTTAGGGCTTATTAGAAGACCGTTAGGGCTTATTAGAAGACCGTTAGGGCTTATTAGAAGACCGTTAGGGCTTATTAGAAGACCGTTAGGGCTTATTAGAAGACAGTTAGGGCTTATTAGAAGACAGTTAGGGCTTATTAGAAGACAGTTAGGGCTTATTAGAAGACAGTTAGGGCTTATTAGAAGACAGTTAGGGCTTATTAGAAGACCGTTAGGGCTTATTAGAAGACCGTTAGGGCTTATTAGAAGACCGTTAGGGCTTATTAGAAGACCGTTAGGGCTTATTAGAAGACCGTTAGGGCTTATTAGAAGACCGTTAGGGCTTATTAGAAGACAGTTAGGGCTTATTAGAAGACAGTTAGGGCTTATTAGAAGACCGTTAGGGCTTATTAGAAGACAGTTAGGGCTTATTAGAAGACCGTTAGGGCTTATTAGAAGACCGTTAGGGCTTATTAGAAGACAGTTAGGGCTTATTAGAAGACAGTTAGGGCTTATTAGAAGACAGTTAGGGCTTATTAGAAGACAGTTAGGGCTTATTAGAAGACCGTTAGGGCTTATTAGAAGACCGTTAGGGCTTATTAGAAGACCGTTAGGGCTTATTAGAAGACCGTTAGGGCTTATTAGAAGACAGTTAGGGCTTATTAGAAGACAGTTAGGGCTTATTAGAAGACAGTTAGGGCTTATTAGAAGACAGTTAGGGCTTATTAGAAGACCGTTAGGGCTTATTAGAAGACCGTTAGGGCTTATTAGAAGACAGTTAGGGCTTATTAGAAGACAGTTAGGGCTTATTAGAAGACAGTTAGGGCTTATTAGAAGACCGTTAGGGCTTATTAGAAGACAGTTAGGGCTTATTAGAAGACCGTTAGGGCTTATTAGAAGACCGTTAGGGCTTATTAGAAGACCGTTAGGGCTTATTAGAAGACCGTTAGGGCTTATTAGAAGACAGTTAGGGCTTATTAGAAGACAGTTAGGGCTTATTAGAAGACCGTTAGGGCTTATTAGAAGACAGTTAGGGCTTATTAGAAGACAGTTAGGGCTTATTAGAAGACCGTTAGGGCTTATTAGAAGACCGTTAGGGCTTATTAGAAGACCGTTAGGGCTTATTAGAAGACAGTTAGGGCTTATTAGAAGACAGTTAGGGCTTATTAGAAGACAGTTAGGGCTTATTAGAAGACCGTTAGGGCTTATTAGAAGACAGTTAGGGCTTATTAGAAGACAGTTAGGGCTTATTAGAAGACAGTTAGGGCTTATTAGAAGACAGTTAGGGCTTATTAGAAGACAGTTAGGGCTTATTAGAAGACCGTTAGGGCTTATTAGAAGACAGTTAGGGCTTATTAGAAGACCGTTAGGGCTTATTAGAAGACCGTTAGGGCTTATTAGAAGACAGTTAGGGCTTATTAGAAGACAGTTAGGGCTTATTAGAAGACCGTTAGGGCTTATTAGAAGACAGTTAGGGCTTATTAGAAGACAGTTAGGGCTTATTAGAAGACCGTTAGGGCTTATTAGAAGACCGTTAGGGCTTATTAGAAGACAGTTAGGGCTTATTAGAAGACAGTTAGGGCTTATTAGAAGACAGTTAGGGCTTATTAGAAGACCGTTAGGGCTTATTAGAAGACAGTTAGGGCTTATTAGAAGACCGTTAGGGCTTATTAGAAGACCGTTAGGGCTTATTAGAAGACCGTTAGGGCTTATTAGAAGACCGTTAGGGCTTATTAGAAGACAGTTAGGGCTTATTAGAAGACAGTTAGGGCTTATTAGAAGACCGTTAGGGCTTATTAGAAGACCGTTAGGGCTTATTAGAAGACAGTTAGGGCTTATTAGAAGACCGTTAGGGCTTATTAGAAGACCGTTAGGGCTTATTAGAAGACCGTTAGGGCTTATTAGAAGACAGTTAGGGCTTATTAGAAGACAGTTAGGGCTTATTAGAAGACCGTTAGGGCTTATTAGAAGACAGTTAGGGCTTATTAGAAGACAGTTAGGGCTTATTAGAAGACCGTTAGGGCTTATTAGAAGACCGTTAGGGCTTATTAGAAGACCGTTAGGGCTTATTAGAAGACAGTTAGGGCTTATTAGAAGACAGTTAGGGCTTATTAGAAGACAGTTAGGGCTTATTAGAAGACAGTTAGGGCTTATTAGAAGACAGTTAGGGCTTATTAGAAGACCGTTAGGGCTTATTAGAAGACAGTTAGGGCTTATTAGAAGACCGTTAGGGCTTATTAGAAGACCGTTAGGGCTTATTAGAAGACAGTTAGGGCTTATTAGAAGACAGTTAGGGCTTATTAGAAGACAGTTAGGGCTTATTAGAAGACCGTTAGGGCTTATTAGAAGACAGTTAGGGCTTATTAGAAGACAGTTAGGGCTTATTAGAAGACCGTTAGGGCTTATTAGAAGACCGTTAGGGCTTATTAGAAGACAGTTAGGGCTTATTAGAAGACAGTTAGGGCTTATTAGAAGACAGTTAGGGCTTATTAGAAGACCGTTAGGGCTTATTAGAAGACAGTTAGGGCTTATTAGAAGACCGTTAGGGCTTATTAGAAGACCGTTAGGGCTTATTAGAAGACCGTTAGGGCTTATTAGAAGACAGTTAGGGCTTATTAGAAGACAGTTAGGGCTTATTAGAAGACCGTTAGGGCTTATTAGAAGACAGTTAGGGCTTATTAGAAGACAGTTAGGGCTTATTAGAAGACCGTTAGGGCTTATTAGAAGACCGTTAGGGCTTATTAGAAGACAGTTAGGGCTTATTAGAAGACAGTTAGGGCTTATTAGAAGACAGTTAGGGCTTATTAGAAGACCGTTAGGGCTTATTAGAAGACAGTTAGGGCTTATTAGAAGACCGTTAGGGCTTATTAGAAGACAGTTAGGGCTTATTAGAAGACCGTTAGGGCTTATTAGAAGACAGTTAGGGCTTATTAGAAGACAGTTAGGGCTTATTAGAAGACCGTTAGGGCTTATTAGAAGACAGTTAGGGCTTATTAGAAGACAGTTAGGGCTTATTAGAAGACAGTTAGGGCTTATTAGAAGACAGTTAGGGCTTATTAGAAGACCGTTAGGGCTTATTAGAAGACAGTTAGGGCTTATTAGAAGACAGTTAGGGCTTATTAGAAGACAGTTAGGGCTTATTAGAAGACCGTTAGGGCTTATTAGAAGACCGTTAGGGCTTATTAGAAGACCGTTAGGGCTTATTAGAAGACCGTTAGGGCTTATTAGAAGACAGTTAGGGCTTATTAGAAGACAGTTAGGGCTTATTAGAAGACAGTTAGGGCTTATTAGAAGACAGTTAGGGCTTATTAGAAGACCGTTAGGGCTTATTAGAAGACCGTTAGGGCTTATTAGAAGACAGTTAGGGCTTATTAGAAGACAGTTAGGGCTTATTAGAAGACAGTTAGGGCTTATTAGAAGACCGTTAGGGCTTATTAGAAGACAGTTAGGGCTTATTAGAAGACCGTTAGGGCTTATTAGAAGACAGTTAGGGCTTATTAGAAGACCGTTAGGGCTTATTAGAAGACCGTTAGGGCTTATTAGAAGACAGTTAGGGCTTATTAGAAGACAGTTAGGGCTTATTAGAAGACCGTTAGGGCTTATTAGAAGACAGTTAGGGCTTATTAGAAGACAGTTAGGGCTTATTAGAAGACAGTTAGGGCTTATTAGAAGACCGTTAGGGCTTATTAGAAGACCGTTAGGGCTTATTAGAAGACAGTTAGGGCTTATTAGAAGACAGTTAGGGCTTATTAGAAGACAGTTAGGGCTTATTAGAAGACCGTTAGGGCTTATTAGAAGACAGTTAGGGCTTATTAGAAGACCGTTAGGGCTTATTAGAAGACCGTTAGGGCTTATTAGAAGACCGTTAGGGCTTATTAGAAGACCGTTAGGGCTTATTAGAAGACAGTTAGGGCTTATTAGAAGACAGTTAGGGCTTATTAGAAGACCGTTAGGGCTTATTAGAAGACAGTTAGGGCTTATTAGAAGACAGTTAGGGCTTATTAGAAGACCGTTAGGGCTTATTAGAAGACAGTTAGGGCTTATTAGAAGACCGTTAGGGCTTATTAGAAGACAGTTAGGGCTTATTAGAAGACAGTTAGGGCTTATTAGAAGACAGTTAGGGCTTATTAGAAGACCGTTAGGGCTTATTAGAAGACAGTTAGGGCTTATTAGAAGACAGTTAGGGCTTATTAGAAGACAGTTAGGGCTTATTAGAAGACAGTTAGGGCTTATTAGAAGACAGTTAGGGCTTATTAGAAGACAGTTAGGGCTTATTAGAAGACCGTTAGGGCTTATTAGAAGACAGTTAGGGCTTATTAGAAGACAGTTAGGGCTTATTAGAAGACCGTTAGGGCTTATTAGAAGACCGTTAGGGCTTATTAGAAGACAGTTAGGGCTTATTAGAAGACCGTTAGGGCTTATTAGAAGACCGTTAGGGCTTATTAGAAGACAGTTAGGGCTTATTAGAAGACAGTTAGGGCTTATTAGAAGACCGTTAGGGCTTATTAGAAGACAGTTAGGGCTTATTAGAAGACAGTTAGGGCTTATTAGAAGACAGTTAGGGCTTATTAGAAGACCGTTAGGGCTTATTAGAAGACCGTTAGGGCTTATTAGAAGACAGTTAGGGCTTATTAGAAGACCGTTAGGGCTTATTAGAAGACCGTTAGGGCTTATTAGAAGACAGTTAGGGCTTATTAGAAGACAGTTAGGGCTTATTAGAAGACAGTTAGGGCTTATTAGAAGACAGTTAGGGCTTATTAGAAGACCGTTAGGGCTTATTAGAAGACAGTTAGGGCTTATTAGAAGACCGTTAGGGCTTATTAGAAGACAGTTAGGGCTTATTAGAAGACAGTTAGGGCTTATTAGAAGACCGTTAGGGCTTATTAGAAGACAGTTAGGGCTTATTAGAAGACAGTTAGGGCTTATTAGAAGACCGTTAGGGCTTATTAGAAGACCGTTAGGGCTTATTAGAAGACAGTTAGGGCTTATTAGAAGACAGTTAGGGCTTATTAGAAGACCGTTAGGGCTTATTAGAAGACCGTTAGGGCTTATTAGAAGACCGTTAGGGCTTATTAGAAGACCGTTAGGGCTTATTAGAAGACAGTTAGGGCTTATTAGAAGACAGTTAGGGCTTATTAGAAGACAGTTAGGGCTTATTAGAAGACCGTTAGGGCTTATTAGAAGACCGTTAGGGCTTATTAGAAGACAGTTAGGGCTTATTAGAAGACAGTTAGGGCTTATTAGAAGACCGTTAGGGCTTATTAGAAGACCGTTAGGGCTTATTAGAAGACCGTTAGGGCTTATTAGAAGACAGTTAGGGCTTATTAGAAGACAGTTAGGGCTTATTAGAAGACAGTTAGGGCTTATTAGAAGACAGTTAGGGCTTATTAGAAGACAGTTAGGGCT